>VZQC01012168.1:92408-103359 GCA_009823505.1 Rhizomys pruinosus
AGGTCCTTTTTGAGTTTTTCATTCTCTCTCTTTACTTCTCTGAGTTCTTCCTTTAGTTTGTCATTGTATCCCTCCAGGTCCTTTTTGAGTTTTTCATTCTCTCTCTTTACTTCTCTGAATTCTTCTTTATGTTCTTTAATTTCTCTGCATAGGTCTGCAATTATTCCTCTAAGGTCTGTTTCTGGGTTCACCTCCGGGGGGATCTGATTGTAGCTGTCTTCTACCGGGTTGGTAGAGCTTGGTGCAGAATTATCCTGCACCTTTCTCATGTCTCTTCGTCGTCTCCCTGGCATGTGGGTTTCCCATTTGTGATTCAAATCTCAAATGCCTTTTCAGTTTGTTGAAGGCTGAAAGCTTGTTTTATTTTGCTTGTCTCCTTCCAATGCCTTTTTTTTCCCCCTTCCTTCCCTCCTTGTTGTTTATGGAGGGCTGACTTGTCTAGTTTTCAGGCTTTCACTTTTGTTTATATATTGGATACTGGAAGTCTCTTCCTTTCCTGTTTTGAATGTTCTCTTAATCCACTGGATACTCTCTCCTCAATTCCAGTTGTTGGCGTGGGGGGCGGGGGTTTCCTAACTTAGCCCGTGCCCTGGTACCTTTCTGGAGTGGTGGCGGGCTTGTCCTGAGCCCTGCCCGGCTCAGGACCCCAATGTGGTGTCTGTGCCTTACTCCAAAGCCAGGATCCCCTCCCACTTGTGACTATGGGGTGGGGGCGGGGCTGCCCAGCCGGGTAGCCACGCTTTGGCAGGAATTAGGAGTTGGGTCTAGGTCCTCCAGTCACTGGGCCCCCTTTTTCACAACTCAGCAAATCAATTGTCCTGCACCCGTGGGTCAATGCCCTGATTATACCTTTCTGGAGCGGTGGCAGGCTTGTCCTGAGTCCTGCCCAGCTCAGGACCCCAATGTGGCGTCTGTGCCTGACTCCCTTATGTGCACTTTTTAAAACACCGTTTCTTTATGCTATCTGGGAGAGGTGCCATTTGGACCAAGGTGAGCTTTCAGCTTTTAGAAGTGAAAAGTTCAGGATGTTACACCCTACCTCAAATCTCCCTGGGGGATGGGCTATAGGCATCTGATCATCCACCAGGTGAGTGGGGGCGGGCTGCAGGTCCCTGGCCTTTCCAGGTTGTCAGGGCAAAAGCAGCTTGCTTACTGCTCAGTCAATATAGAATATCAGGCCCCACACTTGGGTGTATGGCTGACCACTTGGACGTGGGCAATTTGTCAAAGGGCTTACCCTGACTTTTCTTTCCCTGAGCACCTCTCAACTGCATGTAGCTCCTCATCTAGGGATGGGTCCTTGTGAGCCTTTCCAGCACCCATATGCAGGTTTTACTCAGGAAATAATAGCTATTGAGAATTCTTAGGTACAACATCCTTGTCATGTCCAGAAGTCAATATTTTGCAGCAGCCCTTCCAGGTTCTTAAAATCTTTCTGACCCCTCTTCTGAGATGTCACTCTGCACCCAAAGTGGCCAGATGGTAGACTCCAATGGTTTGGAAACTGTGTACTGGAAATGGTCAGATGCCAGGATCCAGATGATCTGAGAACCTTCGAGAGTGACCTGTCTCTCATTCTGTGCAGGAAGTGGCCATATCACAGAATCCAATGGTCTGGGTACCCACGAGGGCAATCTGTCACTCACTCTGTGCTGTAATCAGCCAGATGCCAGACTCTAATGGTCTGGGAAACCACCAAGGCTACCTGCCACTCACTCTGCTCCGCAAATGGCCAGGTGGCAGGCTCCAGATGCTCTGGGAACCCAATAAGTTGACTTGTCATTCATTCCAACTCGGAGGCAGCCAGATGGCAGGCTCCAATGTCTGGGAAAACACAAGAGTGAAGTGTCATTCCCTCTGTGCTTGAAGCGGAAAGATGGCAAGCTCCAGATGGTCCGAGGACCTGTGAGGGCCAGCTGTCACTCACTCTGTGACAGAAGCAGCCAGGTGGCAGACTCAGATGGTCTGGAAACTCTGCAGTGGAAAAGGTCAGATAGCAGGCTCCCGATGTTCTGGGAACCCACCAAGGCTAATTCCAGATGGTCTGAGGACCTGTGAGGGCCAGCTGTCACTCACTCTGTGACAGAAACAGCCAGGTGGCAGACTCAGATGGTCTGGAAACTCTGCAGTGGAAAAGGTCAGATAGCAGGCTTCCGATGTTCTGGGAACCCACCAAGGCTAACTGTCAGTCACTCTGCACCACAAATGGCCAGAGGGCAGGCTCCAGATAGGCTGGGATCCCACCAGGGTGAATGATTACTCACTCTGTGTCAGAAGCCTCCAGATGGTAGGCTCCGGATGGTCTGGAAACTGCATGGGAAAAGCTCAGGTGGCAGGCTCCAGATAGTCTGGGATCCCGCCAGGGCAAATGGTCACTCACTCTGGTTTAGAAGCCTCCAGATGGCAGGCTCCAGATGGTCTAGAAACTCTGCATTGGAAAAGGTCAGATGGCAGGCTCCAGATGGTCTGGGAAACCAACAGGGCAAATTGTCACCCACTCTTTGCCAGAAGCAGCCAGACATCATACTCAGATGGTCTGGAAACTCTACATCAGAAACCATCAGACAGCAAGCTCCAGATGTTCTGGGAACCTAATAGGGAGACCTGATGGTATGGAAGCTGGCCCATGGCAGGTTCCAGATGGTTTAGGAATCCTCAAGGGTGAACTGTCACTCATTCTGTGCCAGAAGTGGCCAGATGGCAGACTCTGATATTCTGGGAACCTGCCAAGGGAACCTGTCACTCACTCTGCACTGGAAGCAGCCAGATGACAGGCTCCAGATGGTCTGGGAACCCAAGAGGGAGACCTATGGGAGACAAATAGTGCCTGAAGTGACAAGCTGAAGAGAAATGGCGCTTGGTCTGTAGCCGTGGCGTTTGGTCTGTAGCCAAAAGGTGCTGGCTGAAGAACAAAATGCCCATGCTTCAGTAACTTTTAAGATGATATGTTATGTTACCTTGTCAACTTCATGAACATAATATCTTACATAAGAAATTGTATTTATAGATGCAAAACTTATCTATTGATTGGTCCACTACTGTTATATAATCTGTCTGCTGATTGGTTCATTACTGGTATAAATATTCTTGTTTTCGAGGCTGTTGTAGTTAGTAGCATTAGTAGTTAGTAGCATTAGTGGTTAGTAGCATTAGTAATTGCATGCAATTGTTAATAACATTAGAAATAATAAAAGTTAAGAAGTGAATGGTACCATTAAAAGAAACTACAAAGAACAAGTTAACAGAGTGATTAATTCCCAGTCCGCCTCCAATGATTCATGCCGCTGGATGGCGCAGAGACCTGTCACTCACTCTGTGCCAGAAGCAGCCAGATGGCAGACTCCAACGATCTGGAAACTCTGCTTCAGAATCAGTAAAACAGTAGGTTCCAGATACGTTGGGAACCAGGGAAGGGTTGACCTGTCACTCAATCTGTGCAGGAAGTGTCTATATCACAGATCCAGTGCTCTGAGAGCCCAGTACGGTGACCTTTTACTCACTTTGCATTGCAAGGAGCCAGATGGCAGACTCTGGTGGTCTGGAAGCTCTGTATCAGAAGCAATATGACAGCAGGCTCCAGATGGTTTGAGAACCAGGAAAGGTGACATGTCACACTCATTCTGTGCCAGGAGCAGCCAGATGGCAGACTCTGGTGTTCTGGAAGCTCTGTGTCAGTAGCAGTAAGAGAGCAGGCTCCAGATGGTTTGAGAACCAGGAAAGGTGACTTGTCACACTCATTCTGGGCCAGGAGCAGCCAGATGGCAGACTCTGATGGTCTGGGAACCTGTCAAGTTGACTTGTTATTCACTCCACCTCGGAGGCAGCCAGATGGGAGGTTCTACCGTCTGGGAACACACAAGGGCGAAGTGTCATTCCCTCTGTGTTTGAATTGGCCAGATGGCAGGATCCTGATGCTCTGAGAACAATTAGGGAGACCTGTCATTCACTCTGTGCTTGAAGCAGCCAGATGGCAAGCTGCAGATGGTCTGAGAACCTGTGAAGGCCACTTGTCACTCACTCTGTTCCAGAAGCAGCCAGGTGACAGACACAGAAAGTCTGGAAACTCTGCACTGGAAAAGGTCAGATAGCAGGTTCCAGAAGTCCTGGGAACATGCCAAGGCTACCTGTCACTCACTCTGCAGCAAAAATGGCCAAATGGCAAGCTCCAGGTGGCCTGGGAACCCGCCAAGGAGACCTGTCACTCACTGCACAGGAAGGGGCCAGATAGCAGACTCAAATGGTCTGGAAACTGCATGGGAAAAGGTCAGGTGGCAGGCTCCATATGTTCCAGGAACCTTCAGGGGCAACCTGTCACTCAATCTGCACCAGAAGCAGACAGTGACATTCTGGAAACCTGCAAAGGCAACCTGTCAGTCACTCAGTGCCAGAAGCAGCCAGATGGCAGACATAGCAGGTCTGGAATCTCTGCATGGATAAAAGATCAGATGACAGGCTCCAGATGTTCTGAGAAGCCACCAAGGCTACCTGTCACTCACTCTGTGCTGGAAGCAGCCAGAAGGAAGGGTCCAGATGGTCTGGGAACACACCAGGGCAAATTGTCACTCACTGGGAGATGGATGTGACTAGATGGCAGGCTCTAGATAGTCTGGGATCCTACCAGGGTGAACTGCACTCATGCCGCACTAGAAGTGGCCAGATGGCAGATTCCGATTGTCTGGGAACACACCAAGGCTACCTGTCACTCAGTGCCAGAAATGGACAGATGGCAGCCTCAGATGGTCAGGCAACTCTGCATGGGAAAAGGTCAGATGACAGGCTCTGGATGTTCTGGGAACATGCCAAGGCTACCTGTCACTAACCCTGTGCTGGAAGCAGCCAGATGGCAGGCTCCAGATGGTCTGGGAACCCGCCAGGGCAGACCATCATTCACTCTGCCCCCAAAGGGGCCAGGTGGCACACTCTGATGATCTGGAAACTCTGCATTAGAAGCTAACAGATGGCGGGCTCCAGATGGTCTGGGAACCTGCAGGGGTGACATGTCACTCAATCTGCACCAGAACCAGACAGATGGAAGACTACAATGGTCTGGGAACCTGCCAAGCTTACCTGTGCCAGAAGTTGCCACATGGCAGACTCTGATGCTCTGGGAACCCGGCAAGGTGACCTGTAGCTCATTCAGTGTCAGAAGAGGCCAGATGGCAGAATCAGATGGTCTGGAAACTCTGCATGGGAAAGGATCAGATGGCAGGCTCCAGATGGTCTGGGAACCAGCTAGTGTGTCCTGCCACTTACTCTGGGCTGGAATTGGCCACATGGCAAGCTCCAGATGGTCTGAGAACCTGGGAGGGCCACCTGGCAATCTCTCTGTGCCTGAAGTGGACAGGTGGCAGACTCATAGGACCTGGAAACTCTGCCTTGGAAAATGTCAGATTACCAGCTCCAGATATTCTGGGAACCTGCCAAGGCCACCTGTCACTCACTCTATGCTGGAAGCAGCCAGAAGGCAGGCTCCAGATGGTCTGGGAACCCGCCAGGGCAAACTGTCACTCACTCTGCTCCCAAAGGGGCCAGATGGCAGACTCTCCTGGTCTGGAAACTGCATTAGAAACCAACAGAAGGCAGGCTCCAGATGGTCTGGGAACCTGCAGGGGGGACATGTCACTCAGTCTGTACCAGAAGCAGACAGATGGCAGATTCCAATGGTCTAGGAATCTGCCAAGCCTACCTGTCACTCGCTCTGTGCCAGAAGTGGCCATGTGGCAGACTCCAATGGTCTGGAAACTCTGCATGGGAAAAGATGAGATGGCAGACTCCAGATGGTCTGAGAACTTGCTAAGGTGACCTGCCACTTACTCTTTGCTGGAAGCAGCCTGATTCCAGGCTCCAGTTGGTCTGGGAACCCAAGGGGGAGACCTGTCACTCAATCTATGCCAGAAGCAGCCAAATGGCAGACTCTGATGATCTGGGAACTCATCCAGTCAACTTGTTATTCACTGCACCTGGGAGGCAGCCAGATGGGAGGCTCTGATATCTGGGAACAGAAAAGAACGAGGTGTCATTCCCTCTGTGCTTCAGTTGGCAGGCTCTTGATCCTCTGGGAACAACTTAGGGAGACCTATCTTTCACTCTGTACTTGAAGCAGCCAGATGGCAAGCTTCAGATGGTCTGAGAACCCGAGAAGGCCACCTGTCACTCACTCTGTGCCAGAAGCAGAAAGGTGGAAGACTCAGATGGTCTGAGAACCCATCAAGTCAAATGACACCCCCAGTGGGAGGCAGCCAGATGGGAAGCTCTAATATCTGGGAAGAGAAAAGGGAGAGGTGTCATGCCCTCTGTGCTTGAGTTGGCCAGATGGCAGGCTCCTGATGCTCTGGGAACCAGTTAGGGCCACCTGTCACTCACTCTGTGCCAGAAGCGGCAGACTCAGATGGTCTGCCAACTCTGCCTTGGAAAGTGTTAGATGACAGGATCCAAATGTTTTGGGAACCCACCAAGGTTACCTGTCACTCACTCTGCCCTGGAAGCGGCCACAAGGCAAGCTCCAGATTGTGAACTGTCACTCACTCTGCAATGGAAGTGGCCAGATGGCAGACTCTGATGGTCTGGAAACTCTGCAATGGAAAAGGTCAGATGGCAGGCTCCAGATGTTCTGGGAACATGCAAAGGCTACCTGTCACTAACTGTTCACTAGAAGCAGGCAGATGGCAGGCTCAAGATGGTCTGGGAATCTGCCAGGGTTAACTGTCACTCACTCTGTGCCCAAAGTGGCCAGATGGCAGATTCAGATGATCTGGAAACTCTGCATTGGAAGCAAACAAATGGCAGGCTATGGATGGTCTGTGAAACAGTGAGGGTGACCTGTCACTCACTGTCTGGCAGAAGAGGCCAGATGGCAGACTCCAATGATCTGCAAAACTGCAGTGTCCACCAGTCACTCAATCTGCACCAGAAGTGGACAAATGGTGGACTCTGAAGGTCTGCAAACCTGCTAAGGCTACCATCATTCACTCTGTGCCAGAAATGGCCAGAAGACAAACTCTGATGGTGTGGAAACTCTGTGCTGGAGTGCAGCTGATAGCAGGCTATAGATGGTTTGGGAGCCCAGTAAGGTGACCTTTAGCTCATTCTGTTAGGAGCAGGTCAGAAAGAGTTAATCAGAAGGAAGAAGTTAACCATAAATTGAGTTAGGTAAAGCAAGCCTCTGAAGTAAGTTTGGTTCCCATGGTTACTCCCTGTATCCTTGAGCACAATTGTTCCCATGAGTACCCCTACTCTTCTGACCAGAACTGCAAGAGTACATTTCCTGCTACTCTGCTCCTGAGTTCCCAGAGGTCAGGATGAACTTTCCCAAGTCCTAAGGGGAGTGCTTCCTACCCAAAGGAGAGCATTAACTCCCCAAGGGGCTTCACACTGCTAAACAGAACCAGTTTAAAGATCTTCATTGCTTGCTTTGTTTCAATAGCCTTGTAATTGTGTTTCTATAATGTGAAAAAATTCTTCTGGTTTGTGAAAAGACCAAAAAAAAAAAAAAAAAAAAAAAAAAAAAAAAAAAAAAAAAAAAGAAAAACCTCTCTGTACCCAACCATCGCAGTCATCTCTGTGTGGAGCTGGTGCATCCCTGGTGTGCCAGTTTTTCTCAATTGGCTCCCTGGTACACCAGTTTCCTCAATTGGCTTCTTGGTGCACCAGCTTTCACAACTGGCCACCCTTTCTTTTGAATAAATTTTGTTTCAAAGACTGAATCCTGGGATTGAGAGGTTTTTGTTCAATTTTCAAAGCCAGTAATTCTGTGCTGGAAACAGCCAGATGGCAGACTCCAGTGGTCTGGGAATCTGCCTAGGCAATCTGTCATTCACCCTGTGTTGGAAGCATCCAGATGGCAGGCTCAAGATGTTCTGGGAACCCGCCAGGGAGAACTGTCACCCACTCTGCGCTGGAAGTGTCCAGATGACAGACTCCAATGGTCTGGGAATGCATCAAGGGGATCTGTCACTCACTCTGCACAGGATGCAGCCAGATGGCAGACCCTGAGGGTTGGGAAATTCTGCACCAGAAGCAGCCAGATGGCATCCTCCAGATCGTCTGGGATCTCACCAGGGCGAACTGTCACTCTGTTCCTGAAGTGGCCAAATGTCAGACTCCGATAGTCTGGAAACTCTACATTAAAAGCCAACAGATGGCAGGCTCCAGATGGCCTGAGAACCTATAAGAGCAGCTGTCATTCACTCTGTGCCAAAAGCACCAGATGGCAGAGACTGATTGTCTGGAAACTGCACTAGATGCCAGCTGATAGCAGGCTCCAGATAGATTGGGAACCCGGGATGGTGACTTGTCACTCATTCTGTGTCAGGAGCAGCCAGATGGCAGACTCTGATGGTCTGGGAACCTGCCAAGGTGAACTGTTACTCACCCATTGCCAGAAATGGCCAGATGGCAGGCTCTAGATGGTCAAGGAACTGGCCAAGGTGACTTGTCACACACTCTGTGCAGGTGCCAGGGCGCAGGCTAAGCCAGGCATCCCCCCGCCCCCGCCAACAACTCGAATTGAGGAAGAGAAAGTATCCAGTGGATTGGATTAGGAGACTTCTCAGAACAGGAAAGGAAGAGTGATTTAGACCTCCAATATCCAATCTATAAGCAAAAGAGAAAGCCTGAAAACCTAGACAAGTCAACACTCCATAAGCAAGGAGGGGGAGAAGAAAATAAAAGCATTGGAAGGAGGTAAGCAAAACAAAACAAGCTCTCAGCCTTCAACACACTGAAAAGGCATTTTCCTTTGAATCACAAAACGGAAACCCACATGTCAGGGACACGACGAAGGGACAACATGGGAAAGGTGCAGCATAATTCCACAATAAGCTCTACCAACACTGTAGGAGATAGGTACAATGGGATCCCTTTGGAGGTGACCCCAGAAACAGACCTTAGAGGAATAATTGCAGACCTATGCAGAGCAGTTAAAGAACATAAAGAAGAATTCAGACAACAAATGGAAGGGATTTACAAACTCCAGAAAGAACTAGAGAGAGAAAAAAACAAACACCTTAAGGAAGTGGAAACACTGAAAAAGGAAGCCAACCAACGAAGTAAGGAGCACCAAGAAGAGACTGAGAAACTCAAAAAGGAATTGGATATATTAAGGAAATCACAGGATGAAATGAAAAAGAAAATAGAACACTCATCCAATCAAGAAGAAAGGAAAGGAAAAAGCCTCAGAAATAGAATGGAGGAAGCTGAACAAAGAATATCAGACCTGGAAGATAACAGAGAGCAACTAAAAAACTCAAATAAAGATTATGAAAAATTTAAAAATTCACAAAAGTGGAACAACCAGGAAATATGGGACACTATGAAAAGATCAAACCTCCACATCATAGGAATAGAGGTAGGAGAAGAATATCAAGAGAATAGTATTGAGCATATCTTCAACACAATAATAGATGAAAACTTCCCCAAATTAAAAATAGACAAACCCATTAAAATACAAGAAGCACATAGGACTCCAAATAGATAAGATCAGAAAAGAAACTCCCCACGCCATATCATAGTCAAAATGCTAGATGCCCAAAACAAAGATAAAATTCTGAAGGCCACAAAAGATAAACAAGTCACATACAAAGGGAAACCCATCAGAATCACAACTGACTTCTTGGTGCAAACCATAAAAGAAAGAAGAACATGGTGCAAAGCATTTCCAGTGTTAAAGGACTATGGAGGCCAAACCAGAATACTTTATCCAGCAAAAATGTTGATTACGGTTGAAAGACAGAGAAAAATCTTCCATGACATAAACAAGATGATAGAATACGTTTCCGGAAAACCAACTTTCCAGAAAATACTTGAAGCAATTCAAAGGGCAGAAGAGAAGAGCAACTATCCTCAAGCACCTAGGAAAAGAAACTAATAAAAACATAATCGTAGGAGTAGAATCAGAGACTAAAAGTCCAAATGGATAATAAGGTGAAAGGGAACAACATCCATCTTTCAATTATAGCCTTAAACATTAACGGGCTGAACTCTCCAATCAACAGGCATAGACTGGGAGAATGGATTAGGAAAAAAAATCCATCTATATGCTGTCTAAAAGAAACCCATCTCAATTTCAAGGACAGGCAATAACTTAAAGTGAAAGGATGGAAGAAAATATTCCAAGCAAATGGTAACAAAAAGAAAGCAGGTGTTGCTATTCTAATATCAGACAAAAAGACTTCAATGCAAAAGAAATCAAAAGAGACAAAGAGGGCCACTACATCTTTATTAAAGGAACAATTAACGATGAAGCTCTCACAATCATGAATATATACACACCAAACGCCGGTGCACCAAACTTTGTAAAGACAATTCTTCAGGATTTCAAGGCTCAAATTAACCCCAGCACATTAATGGTAGGGGACGTCAATACCCCACTAAGTCCTTTAGACAGATCAATAGGACAAAGGATAAACAAAGAGACATCTGAACTGAATGATACAACATACCAAATGGATCTCACAGACATCTATCGAATATTCCACCCAAACACCAGAGAATACACTTTCTACTCAGCACCCCATGGAACATTCTCCAAAATAGATCATATACTGGGACACAGGGAAAAATTCAACAAATACAAAAAGATTGAAATAATCTCATGCATTTTATCAGACCACAGTGCAATGAAATGCAATATCAACACCAGGATAAGCCCTACAACCTACAAGAACACATGGAGACTAAAGAACACTCTCCTGAATAATGAAAGTGTCAAAGAAGAAATAAAGAAAGAAATAAAAACATTCCTGGAACTGAATGACAATGATAATACAACACATCAAAACCTATGGGGCACTTTAAAGGCAGTCCTAAGAGGGAAGTTTATAGCTCTAATTGCCTACATTAAAAAAACAGAAAGCACAAGTGAATGATCTAACACAGCAGCTTAAAGTACTTCAGAGACAACAACAAATGAACCCTAAATGCAGCAGACAAGAAGAAATAACAAAAATCAGAG
>VZQC01012169.1:0-120677 GCA_009823505.1 Rhizomys pruinosus
TCTTTTTTTTTTGTATGTGTATGAATTACGTTCTTTGCATAGAGGTCTGTGCACCCGTGTCGTGCAATGCCACGGAGGTCCAGAAGAAATGGTGTCGGATCCCCTGGAAATGGAGTTCTCCTGGTTGGAGTTACAGATTGAGTTCCAGCCACCTAATGTGGGTGCTGGGGATTCGAAACCCGGGTCCGCAAGAGCAGTTCGGCGCTCCCCCAGCTGTTAGGCCATCTCTCCAGGCATTTTTTGGTCTTTTCAAAGACGGGGGTCTTCCCCTATTTTGGTCTTTCAAGCCCCAGCTGCCTGGATACTCCATCTGTATCACCAGGTCTGGCCTTGCTACAAAGAGTCGCCTGCTCTGCCTCCAGTGCTTAGGATAAAGGCTTGCGCCAACCACACCCGGCTATTTTTTTTTTTATTCTATTTTTTTTTTTAATGTATTAAAAATGAATGTATTGTCTGCATTAGGTTGTGCACCAGTGTAGTGCAGTGCGTTTCAGAGGCAGAAGAGGGCTATGGATTCCCCTGGAACTGGAGTTAAAGAAGGTTCTCAGCCCCGCCCAATGTGGGTGCTGGGGATTGAACCCAAGGTCCTCTGCACGCGCCGCAGTCAGCATTCTTAACTGCTGGGCTATTTCTCCAGCCCCAACTTTTCCTCTTTTTAAATTTATTTTTTCTTTTCCTTTTTCCCTCCTCTACCCTCGCCCCCTCCTTCCTCCCTCCCTCTCCTCCCTTCCCTCCTCCTCCCTCTCCTCCCTGCTCTCACCCTCTCCTCTACCAAAAAAAAAAAAGAGGAAAGTAAAGACTCAACAAAGGAGATAAAAAAGAGGAACGAGTACCCGTCCAGCTGTCTGGAAGGCTCTGTTTTCCTGTGGACACCGACACCCTCTGGCTTTTAAAATCCTCTGCCTCCTCTTCCACGATGATTACTGGACCTCGGAAGTCAGAGCTTTGCAATAGGTGTCCCGTTCGGGAATAAGCACTCTTCAGACTCTCATTGTTAATAGCAATCTGCTGCATAATGAAACTTCTCTGGTGAGAGTTAAGAGAGTTAAGAGACGCATTCACTCTAATGAAGACGTTGCACTGACTGGGTAAGACATCCCAAGCCAGCCCAAGGAACTTTTGGCGATTGATGGCTGCTGGGAGCAGGGCTGTTCTAATTTGTCTTCCATTGCTGTGACAAAACACTCTGACCGGGGCTGGAGAGATGGCCTAGCAGTTAAGAGCGCCAACTGCTCTTGCAGAGGACCCGGTTTCGATCCCCAGCACCCACATGTCAGCTGAGAGCCGTCTGAAACTCCAATTCCAGGACAACTCCAGTTCCAGGGGAATCCGACGCCCTCTTCTGATCTCCATGGCATTGCACAACACGGGTGCACAGACCTGCATGCAGACAGTACATTGATACACATAGAGAAAAATAAACTTAAATAAATAAATAAATAAACACTCTGACCGACACCAATTGGCGAGGAAAGGATTTATTCAGCTTACATCTCCTGGGTCACAGTTCATCACTAGGGAGCCCAAGGCAGGAACTCAGTGCAGGAACCTGGAGGCAGGAGCTGAAGCACAGGCTATGGAGGAATGCTGTTCACTGGCTTGCGCCACTGGCCCATGCCCAGCCTGCCCTCTTATACACAGTACACAACAACCTGCCCAGAGTGGCACCACCCATAGTGGGCTGGGCCCTCCCACATTGCTAGACCATCAAGACAATACTCCACAGACATGGCCACGGACCAGTCCAATGGAGCCAATTTCCCCAACTGAGGCTCCCTCAACCCAGGTGTGTCAAGTTGACACTAAAGCTATCCAGCACAGGAGCACACAGTGTCTTACAGTGATGGGGTCTTGGTGGGCCCAGTCTGAAGAATATTGGGGGACATCAGTCATACTCTATAGGCCATTATATATAATTATACATGAAATGTCAGTAAGCTGGGTGGGGAGCAGGAGGGCTGCTGTGCGGGACGAGGACTATGAACCACGATGCCCAACAGCAAGGAGGAGGAAGGGGAGGAGGGAGAATGAACAGAACCTGGAACAGCAGCTTACACTCCCAATGATACAGCAGTATGTACAGAGACCCTAAAAACTTTTTTAATTTTCCAGGAAAGCCAACACTGGGGGGCGGGGGGGCAGAATAGCCCAAACCCCTAGATGCCAGGGGATAAGCAGTCAGCAGGAGAGGTGTCTGACGTTTTACAGCAAAACTACACATGCATGTCTTCAGTTTTGTTTCATGTTTTCTTTTTTTTTTCTTTTTTTTTTTTTTTTGGTCTTTCGAGACAGGGTCTCCCTGTAGCCCCAGCTTCCTGGAACTCACTCTGTAGACCAGGCTGGCCCTGGAACTCACAAAGATCCACCTGCCTCTGCCTCCCGAGTACTAGGATTAAAGGCATGCGCCACCACGCCCAGCAAAAAAAGATTTTTGATGTCTGCACAGATGGCACAGACCTTAGATCGGGGATTTCCCAGCACCACCTGAAGCACAGATTAACCCCCCCACCCCACCCCGAAACTGGAATTGCCAAGGGAGTGTCCAAGTGATTCTTTGGAGAACCTTCAGAACAGAAAGGGAAGAGTGAGTAGACTTCCAATAGAAAGCCAAAACTTAGACAAGTCAAACACTCCATAAGCAACAAGAAAAGGAGAAAAACAAATCAATCAAACAAGGAAGGCATCTGAAGGAGGCAAGCAAAGCAAGACTTCCACACAGTGAAGAGGCATTTGGGATTCACATTGGAATACAGGCAAGGAGAAGCCCACATGCCAGGGACACGAGGAAGAGACAACACAGGAAAGGTGCAGGATAATTCCACACCAAGCTCTACCAACCTACAGTGGGATTCCTACAGTGGGATTCCCCCTGGGGTTGGCCCAGGACACAGATCTTAGAGGAACAATTGTGGACATACTCAAATAAATCAAAGACTATAAAGAACAAGTCAGAGAGCTAAG
The DNA here is from genome assembly GCA_009823505.1 of Rhizomys pruinosus. NCBI lineage: Eukaryota > Metazoa > Chordata > Mammalia > Rodentia > Spalacidae > Rhizomys > Rhizomys pruinosus. The sequence continues at coordinate 2,962 of VZQC01012169.1, forward strand.
GAGAGAGAATGAAAAACTCAAGATGGACCTAGAGAGAGAGAATGACAAATGCCAGAAGGAAGTGGAAACACTGAAAAGATCCCATGTTGAAAAAGAAAAGAAAACCAACCAGCAAAGCAAAGAGCTACAGGAAGAGATTGAGAAGCTCCAAAATGAAGTGAAAATACTACTGACTGAAACGATGAACTTCTGCTCAAAACAGTCAACTTCCTCATGGAGAATATTGAGAAAGACTGAGAAAGAGATGAAAGGCATGTGTGGCAGAATGCAAGAGCTCTGTGTGGGGTGGGAGAATGGGGGGGCATGGGTCTAGAGTTGTTAAAAACATAAAAATAAATTTATAAAAAAAGAAAAAAAAGGAAGTGGAAATACTAAAGAAATCACAAGATGAGCTGGGCGTGATGGCACATGCCTTTAATCCTAGCACTCAGGAGGCAGAGGCAGGCAGATCTTTGTGAGTTCAAGGCCAGCCTGGTCTACAGACGGCGAGTTTCAGGACAGCTGGGGCTACAGGGAGCCCTGTCTCAAAAAGACTAAAAAAAAAAAAAGTAAAAAAAAAAAAAGAAAAGAAATGACAAGATGAAATGAAAAAGGAAATCAAACACTCATCCAAAACAAGAGAAAGGAATGGAAGAAGCCTCAGAAAAGAATGAGGAAGCAAAGAAAGAATATCAGACCTGGAAGATAACACAGAACACTAAAAACCTCAAGTAAAGATTATGAAAAATTAAAAATACACAAAAGTGGAACAACCAGGAATGTGGGAACTATGGAAAGATCAAACCTATGCATCATTAGGGATAGAGGAAGGAGAAAGAATCCCAAGGAGAATGGTATTTGATCAAATCTTCAACAGAATAATAGATAAAATTTCCCCAAACTAAAAAAAAGACAAACCAAACAAATACAAGAAGCACATAGATCAGAAAAGAAACTCTCTATGCCATATCATAGTTAAAATGCTAGACACCCAAAACAAAGACAAAATTCTGAAAGCCACAAGAGAAAAACAGCAAGTGACCTATAAGGGGAAACCTATCAGAATTACAACTGACTTCTCAGTGCAAACTATGAAAGCAAGAAGAACGTGGAGCAAAGCATTCCCAGTGTTAAAAGACTATAGATGCCAACCCAGGTTACTATACCCAGAAAAAATGTCAATTATAGTTGAAGGAGAGAGAAAAACCTTCCATGACATAAACAAGATAAAAGAATACATGTCAGAAAACCAACCCTTCAGAGAATACTTGAAGCAATTCAAAGGACAGAAGAAAGGAGCAACGATCCCTAGGCACCTAGAAAGAGAAATTAATAAAATCATAACTGCAGAAGTAGAAACCTAGACCAAAAATGCAAATGGATAATAAGGTGAAAGGAAGCAACACACATCTTTCAGTTATAACCTTAAATATTAATATACTAAATTCCCCAATCAAAAGACGTAGATTGGGAGATTGGATTAGGAAACAGAACCCATCTATATGCTGTCTACAAGAAACCCATCTTACCTTCAAGGATAGGCACCACCTTAAAGTGAAAGGATGAAAAAACATATTCCAAGCAAATGGTACCAAAAAGAAAGCAGGTGTTGCTACTTTTTTTTCTGTTATTTTTTATGTGTGTACTGTCTGCATGTAGGTTGGTACACCTGTGTCATGCAATGCCTCGAGGTCAGAAGAGGGCGTCCGTTTCCCCTGGAACTGGAATTAAAGATGGTTCTTAGCCACCATGTGGGTGCTGGGAATCAAACCCGGCTCCTCTGCAAGAGCAGTCGGTGCTCTTAACCGCTGAGCCATCTCTCCAGCCCCAGATGTTGCTACTTTGATATCAGACAAAATAGACTTCAAAGTAAAAGGAATCAGAAGAGACAAAGAAGGCCATTGCATTCTTATCAAAGGAGCAAGTGACCATGAAGATTTCACAATCATGGATATGCACCAAACTCTGGTGCACCAAACTTTATAAAGACAATTCTCCAGGACCACAAGGCACAGATTAACCCCAGTACACTCATAGTAGGGGACTTCAATACCCCACTGAGCCCTTTGGACAGATCAACAGGACAAAGAATAAACAGAGAGATACCTGAACTGAATGATAAGATACACCAAACAGACCTCACAGACATCTACCGAATATTCCACCCTAATACCAGAGAATACACTTTCTACTCAGCACCCCATGGAACATTCTCCAAAATTGACCACATGTTGGGTCACAGAAGAAACCTCCACAAATACAAAAAGATTGAAATAATTTCATGCATTCTATCAGACCACAACGCAATAAAGCTCATTATCAACACCAGGATAAGCCCTACTATCTGCAAGAACACATGGAGACTAAACAACACACTCCTGAATAATGAATGGGTCAAGGAAGAGAAAGAAATAAAAGCATTCCTGGAACTGAATGACAATGATTGTACAACACAACAAAACTTATGGGATACTTTAAAAGCAGTCCTAAGCAGCAAGTTTATAGCCCTGGGTGCCTACATCAGAAAAAGAGAAAGAGCACAAGTGAACGATCTGACACTGCAGCTAAAAATGCTTGACAGACAACAACAAATGAACCCTAAAGGCAACAGAGAGGAAAAAATAACAAAAATCAGAGCAGAAATCAATGAAATAGAAACAAAGAACACAGTACAAAAAAATCAATGAAACCAAAAGTTGGTTCTTTGAGAGAATGAACGAGATAGACAGACCTCTAGCCCAATTAACCAAAAGAAAGGAGGAATAACTCCAAATCAATAGAATCTGTGATGAAAGGGGAAATATCACAACAGACAATGAAAAGATCCAGACAATTATACCCGAATAATTCAAAAACCTATACTCTACTAAGTTTGAAAACCTAGGAGAAATGGATGAATATCTGAAGTCCTGGGAATCACCAAAGCTCAGCCAAGAAGAGATTGACAGCTTAAATAGACCCATAATATGTGAAGAAGTTGAAGATGTAATAAGAAACCTCCCAACTAAAAAAAGTCCAGGCCCAGATGGTTTCACGGCAGAATTCTACAAAACATTTCAAAAAGACTTACAACCATAATTACCCAAATTGTTTAGAAGGATACAGAGGGAATTGTCCCAAATTCCTTCTATGAAGCCAGCATCACTCTAATACCAAATCCAGGCAAAGATACAACCAAAAAGGAGAACTATAGACCCATCTCAATGAACACAGATGCAAAAATTCTAAACAAAATACTTGCAAAACCCATACAGACCCACATCAAGAAGATCATCCATCATGACCAAGTTGGATTCATACCAGAGATGCAGGGATGATTCAACATGCAAAAATTAATAAATATTGGGGCTGGGGCTGGAGAGATGGCCTAGCAGTTGGGAGCGCCAACCACTCTTGCAGAGGACCCAGGTTCTGGAGTGCCAACCGCTCTTGCAGAGGACCCGGATTTGATCCTCAGCACCCACATGGCAGCTAAGAACCATCTGTAACTCCAATTCCAGGAGAACTCCAGTTCCAGGGGAATCCGAGACCCTCTTCTGACCTCCAACACATTGCACGACACAGGTGCACAGACCTACATGCAGACAGTACATTCATACACATAAATAAATAAATAAAATAAAATAATAAAAAATTTTAAAAAATAAATATTAGGGCTGGAAAGATAGCCTAGCAGTTAAGAGCACTGACTGCTCTTGCACAGGACCTGGGTTCAATCTGCAGCACCCACATAGCAGCTGAGAACTGTCTGTAACTCCAATTCCAAGAGAACTCCAGTTCCAGGGGAATCTGACACCCTCTTCTGACCTCCGGGGCATTGCAGGACATGGGTGCACAAACCTGCATGCAGACAGTACATTCATACACATAGAAAATAAATAAAATAAATAATAAATATCATCAAACATATAGATGGACTGAAAGACAAAAACCATCTCAATTGATGCGGAAAAAGAGCCTTTAACAAAATCCAGCATCCCTTCATGCTTAAAGTCCTAGAGGGAATTGGATTGGAGGGATCATTCCTCAATGTAATCAAAGCCATATACAGGAAGCCCACAGCCAATATCATCCTAGATGGGGAAATGACAGAAGCATTCCCATTAAAGGTAGGAACTCGGCAAGTCTGCCCCCTGTCACCACTCCTCTTCAATATAGTGCTTGAGACACTTGCTGGAGCAATAAGGTAAGAAAAGGAAATTAAAAGGAGTACTAATTGGAAAGGAGGAAGTCAAGCTATCCCTTTTTGCTGATGATATGATTGTTTATTTAAGGGATGCTAAAAACTCCACCAGAAAACTCCTAGAAACAATCAAGAGCTTCAGTAAAGTGGCAGGATACACAATTAACCTAGAAAAATCAGTAGCCTTTCTTTACACCAACAACAAGCAACTGAAGAAGGAATACAAGGAGACCTTCCCACTCACAATAGCCTCAAAAACAATAAAATACCTAGGAACAAACCTAACCAAAGACACCAAGGATCTCTACAACAAAAATTTTAAACCCCTGAAAAAGGAAATTGAGGAAGACATCAGAAGATGGACAAACCTCCCATGCTCATGGATTGGGAAAATAAATATAGTAAAAATGTCCATCCTACCCAAACTAGTGTACAGATTTAATGCAATCCCAATCAAAATCCCCAAGAGTTTCTTCACAGGCTTGGGGAAAAATCCTTAATTTCATTTGGAAAAACAAGACCCCCGAATACCAAACACCCTGAGTGAAAAGGAGCAATACAGGGGATCTCTATACCAGACTTCAAACTTCCTGCAGGGCTATAGTCATAAAACAGCTTGGTACTGGCACAAAAACAGACCTGTTGACCAATGGAACAAACTGAAGATCCAAAACTTGAGCACATACAATTTCAGCCTATCTCATATTTGACAAGGGGGCCAAGACAAAACAATGGAGAAAAGACAGCATCTCAGCAAGTGGTGTTGGCAAAACTGGATCATCACTTGTAGAAGAATGAAATTAAAATCCCTACCTCTTGCCCTGTACAAAAGTCAACTCCAGATGGATCAAAGACCTCACATGAAACACCCCAACTCTGAAGGTGATAGAAAGAAACTGGCAGCAGCTTACAAGACATAGGTGTAGGAAAAGACTTCCTAAATCAGAACAGAAGCCGTGCAAGAAATTAAGGTCAACTTGACAAATGGGACCTCATTAAACTCAAAAGCTCTATACATCAAAAGAAACAATCACCGGGCTGGTGGCACGCCTTTAATCCTAGCACTTGGGAGCAGAGGCAGGTGGATCTTTGTGAGTTCAAGGCCAACCTGGTCTAACAAGTGAGTTCCAGGACAGCTGGGACTACAGGGAGACCCTGTCTCGAAAAGACCAAAAAAAAAAAAAAAAAAAAAAAAAAGAAAAAGAACAATCAAGGAAGTGAGAGAAAACCACAAGAGTGGGAGGAATTTTCACTGCACATTCATCTGACAAAGCATTGATTTCCAGAATATATAAACTACTCAAAAAAACAAAGAAGAAAGAAAACAAATGACTCCGCTCAATAGATGGAGCAAAGAGCTGAATAGAAGCTTCACAAGTGAGGAATTAGAGATGTCTGAGAAACATCTTAAAAAGTGTTCAACATTGCCGGGCATGGTGGTGCATGCCTTTAATCCTAGCACTTGGGAGGCAGAGGCAGGCAGATCTTTGTGAGTTCAAGGCCAACCTGGTCTACAGAGTGAGTTCCAGGACAGCTGGGGCTACAGGGAGACCCTGTCTCGACTAGACCAAAAAAAAAAAAAAAGTGTTCAACGTCTCTAATAATTAAGGAAATGCAAACTAAAATCACTTTAAGATATCATCTCACTCTAATAAGACTGGCTAGGATCAAGAAAAGAAATTATACCAAGTGTTAGAGAGGTTGTGGGGAAAGGGGAACACTCATCCACTGCTGGTGGGAATGTAAACTGGTACAGGCACTATGGAAAGCAGCATGCAGAACCCTTGGAAGGCTTAGAATGAACTTGCCACCTGACCCAGCCATACCACTCCTGGATATTTACCCACAAGTCTCATCTTACCACAGAGGTACATGCACAACCATGTTTATTGCAGCTATCTTCATAATACCAAGGAGCTGGAAACAACCCAAGTGCTCCTTAAGTGGATAGAGAAAATGTACATCTACGCAATGGAGTTCATGCAGCAGTAAAGAAAGATGACATCATGAACTTTTCAGGTAAATGGATGGAACTAGAAGATATCATGCTGGGTAAAGTAACACAGTCCCAGAAAAACAAACGATGAATGGTATCCCTCATCTGTGGATGCTAGCACAAATTGCCTAATTGTATAGTAAACTGAGCAACATTAATGTGATCTGAAAACAACTATGCTTTTATATTGTAGAATCCCTTAAAAAAATAAACAAATAAAAAAAAGTACATGGTGCATGATGGTATGGAGTAGTGTGGTCTTGAGCCCTGGAAATTAAGACATTGAAAAAATGCCTTTTTTAGCTCTAGCATCCTGGAAAATACAATGCGAGGAGTGAACATGGCCTCAAAGCCCAGCCCTGGTACCCCTGGTCCTGGTACCTTGGGAACAGGGATAAATCTACATGTACGGGGCTGGACAGACGGCTCAGCAGTTAAGAGTGCTGACTGCTCTTGCAGAGGACCCAGGTTTGAACCTCAGCACCCACATGGCAGCTAAGAACCGCCTTTAACTCCAGTTCCAGTGGAATCCGACGCCCTCTTCTGACCTCCGCAGCATTGCACAACATGGGTGCACCAACCTACATGCAGACAGTACACTCATACACATAAAAAAATGAATAATAATAAAAAAGTTAAAAAACAAATCTACATGTACATATTTTTTGGCTTTTTCTCTGTTGGAAAACACTGCTACGGACAAAGCAAAGATGGGCGAAGACTTTCTTTCCTCAGTGTTGGGTCTCATGTAACCTAGACTGGCTGGTACTCATTATGTAGTTCTTGGTGACCTTGGATTCCTGGACCTCCTGCCTCTATGTCCCAAGTGCTAGGATCATAGGTGTACACCACCACATCTAACATGTTCTTTTCTCTGTGGGTGGGCAAGCATTGATCTAGGACAGAGCCAGACTCCATTGACATTATTCTTTGGGAAGGATGGTTTCCCAGACAGTTCCTCACAACAGGACACTGCCCTTGATGAATTCTACATTTAGCTACTATGTCTCCCAGAAATTCAAACTTGCCCTCATGTGAAACTATATATGTAGTTTTATATGTATAAAAAAACTATATGTATATATAATCTCTCTGTGTGTCTTTCTGTTTCTGTACCTGTGTTTCCTGGAACATGTAGAGAATTTTTATTGCTAATACTGAAATTTACTTGTATAACAGAGTCACAGAAAGAAAAGATATCAAGTAAGGTATCGATAGGGTTTAATGGTTCAGTATGACATCCAGTATTTGATAGGTTTCTCAATAAGAATTTAGCATATTTCTCAGAAGACAAGTTTTGGTACAGTGAATTGTCAGGTTGTCATATTTATTTATTTATTTATTTATTTATTTATTTATTTATTTATTTTTATCTTTTTGAGACAGGGTCTCCCTGTAGCCCCAGATGGCCTAGAATTCACTCTGTAGACCAGGGTGGCCTTGAACTCATAGAGATCCATCTGCCTCTGCCTCCTGAGTGCTAGGATTAAAGGCATGTGCCACCATGCCCAGCAATTTGTCACTTTTATATAAATGCTTTTTTCCATTTTTTAAATTTTATTTATTTTTGTATGTGTATGAATGTACTGTCTGCATGTAAGTTTGTGCACCCGTGTCTTGCAATGCCGCGGAGGTCAGAAGAGGGTGTTGGATTCCCCTGAAACTGGAGTTCTCCTGGAATTGGAGTTACAGACGGTTCTCAGCCGCCATGTGGGTGCTGGGGATCGAACCCGGGTCCTCTGCAAGAGCAGTCGGTGCTCTTAACTGCTAGGCTATCTCTCCAGCCCCGGAATCGGTTGTATTTAGACAAGGACACAAATATACCTGTTCACAAGTATAGGAGATACATATATACATATGTATATATATCCTATATATTATGTTATACATTTGATTAATAAAAATACTAGTTAGATGCTCCCATTACCTCAACTAGTACATTCCTCCTCCTTTCTATAGGTCTACTCAAAGTAAAATCATCAAGAATCTAAGGTAGGAGGACTGCCGTGTGTGTGTGTGTGTGTGTGTGTGTGTGTGTGTGTGTGTGTGTGTGTGATGCTAGGGACCTGCCCGTGCCAAGGAAGCCCTACCACTGAGCTACATCCCCAGCCTCAAAGTTGCTCAGGCTGGCCTTGGAATTAGTCTGTAGCCTAGGCAGGCCTTGAGTTTGCCATCCTCCTGCCTCAACCTCCCAGACAGCTGAGATCATAGTCCTGTGCCACAGGGCTCGGCCCTGGTTTTGTTGACTCCAAAATTTATTATTCAGGCACTAGGATCTTTTGATTGCCCCCTTGCCCTCCAGAATTGCATTAATTACCTTCAGCTTTCTTTTGGTTTATTTCCAAATCTTTGAGGGACATTTTATTGGAACCAAATGGTGTGCTTGCAGCTGTGGGATGTGAGGTGGAATGAAGAATAAGTATGAAGCCACAGGACTTAACGATTAAGAATGTCAGAGCTTTGGAAAGTGAGTGGCGATAATGCTGAGAGCCATCAGGCTGGTGAGGAGGTTGGAGGTCCCAGAGAGCGAGAAAAAGAGGAAGAAAGAGGGCGCCACGGCTAAACTACAATACCCAGGAAGCACTGCGCGGCAGCAGGCGGAAGTGAGTTGAGGCGTAAGCCGCGACCTTTGAAGGAAAAAGGAAGTGCTTGGGCGTCGCTGAGCCAGAGGCGCGGGGATAGGTAGGTAAGGGGCGCGGCGCGGGCGGCTGGCGGGGTGACTGGCTGGGCGGCGGGAGCCACGGCGGACGGGAGCCCGGGGCTCGTGTGGTCACAAGGCGGTGGCGGCGGCCGCCAGCCCGGCGGGAAGCGGGACAGACACAAGGCGGCGGACGGCCTAGCCACCCGGTAATCGGTCTTCTCCCGGCGTCTCGTCTGCACAGGAAGCACCATGTCCGCGGAAGCCCCCGAGGCAGCGTCGGCGGAGGAACAGAAGGTGAGTGAGCGGAGTCACCCGGCGGGCCTGAGGAAGGCGAGCCTGGCCGGGTTGGCGGGAGCGCGGCCTGCTAGGCCTGCCGGGACCTGCCGAGGTCTGGCCTGGCGGGAGCGCGTCCTGCGATCTGGGCCTGGCGGGCCTGGCGGAGCCCTTGGCAGGCGGCTGCCCACGACGCTCCACGCGGCCCCACAGTCAGGGCGCCCACAGGCCGGGAGGCCGAGCACCCAACGTTTCTCTCCAAGGCCTCGCTGTGGCACTCCTACGCGGGAACCCAGGATTCGGGGCTCAAGCCTGAGACCCGAGTTTATCTGTGAGCTTTGATTTGTTTAGGACGTTGTGTTTCCCTCGGAATTGCTCCAGGAGCCTGCGAGAGTGCAGGTAACTCCAGACGCGGCGCCTGGTTTGGGGGGACGAGGATGTAGACCTGGACTGGGGTTCCCCCTAGCCCTGGTCCACCCTACACTCTTCCTCGTCGGTAAAGTCAGCCAGAGCGCTTACATCTCAGGATGACCGAGAGGCCCAAACGAAAGAAAGTCAAGTCACCCAGCCCATCTTGTACTCAAAATTATGTTAGCTGATGTTTGCATGAGTTACTTACCTGACTAAAAATCCAAAATTAGAGTTTTAACACTTTTCTGTTTGAGACAGGGTCTCCCTTTAGTCCCAGCTGGTGGCCTGGAGCTCACTGTGTAGACCAGGCTGGGCTTGAACTCACAGAGATCCACCTGCCTCTGCTGGGATTAGAAGCGTGTGCCACCACGCCCCGCTCGAGCTTTAACACTTTCTACATAATCAAGCTCTCCAAACGTAGGGGTGTTTTGTCAATTCGTTTATATCTCTCATAAAGGGAAATGTGTAGGAATGAATATTTTAGTGAATACAAGGCCTGTATGTTTATCTGCGCTAGTGTTCACACTCTCCCTATTAATAATTCTGCTGCTTTGTGGTTTCCTGTTTCCTAAATTGCTTATGGAGAGTTGCCAACAATGTTCCCTAAAAATCAAACTGCACCTTTAATCTCAGCACTGGGGAGGCACATAGGTCAATTTCTGTTAGTTCCAGGCCAGCCTAGTCTACATAGAGAGTTCCAAGGACTTATGGTGAGACCCTGTCTTTAAAAAGAATTTTTTAAGCTGCATTACCATAAATGGGATTGTCTATTGTTTGTATGTTGTCAGGGTTTCTATCTAATGTTGCACTCCTGTCTTCAATCATGTTAGAAAGTATGTTCTTAATCCTGTTAACTTTTCCTCCATTGTGATGGTTCTGTTCTGTTATTACTTGTAAGGTGATGGAAGAAGAGTAGGGAAACAGCAATAATAAAGTAATCTACAGAATACATGAGCTCTGGTGGGGTGGGGGGATAGGGTGGGGGACACGGGTCTAGATTTGATAATCTTGTACAAAATATATTTTTAGAAAGTTAAAAAAATAAAAAAAAATCTACATTATCAGCATTGATTGGGAATCTGACAGTACTTAAAAATATTTTTCCTCCTCCTCTTTGTAGTAGGTCCTCTGGGGCCTGCTAGGCAAGGGCTTTACCACTGAGCTCTAGTCCCAAGGGCTCTCTTTATTTTGGTGTGCATGACTGTGTGTGTGTGTGTGTGTGTGTGTGTGTGTGTGTGTGTGTGCGTACGTGTGCGTACGTATAGACTAGAAGACAACCTCAGATGTAGTTAGTAGTCATCCATCTTGTTTTTTGAAATGGGGTCTCATTGGCCACAATGCTCAGGTTTGTTTTTGGTCTTTTTGAGACAGGGTCTCTCTGTAGCCCCAGCTAGCTGTCCTGGAACTAGCTGTGTTGACCAGGCTGGCCTTGAACTCAAAGAGATCCACCTGCCTTTGCCTCCCAAGCCCTGGGATCAAAGGTGCCTGGGTCCTTAGCTTGCACTGCAAGTGCTTTACCAGCTGAGCCATTTCCCCGTTTTTGTTTTTTTGTTGTTGTGGGTTTTTTTGTTTTGCTTTTCTTTATGCATTTTTTTTTTAATTTTATTTTTGTATGTGTATGAATGTACTGTCTGCATGTAGGTCTGTGCACCCGTGTCGTGCAATGCCACGGAGGTCAGAAGAGGGTGTTGGATTCCCCTGGAACTGGAGCTCTCCTGGAATTGGAGTTTCAGACGGTTCTCAGCCGCCATGTGGGTCCTGGGGATCGAACCCGGGTCCTCTGCAAGAGCAGTTGGTGCTCTTAACTGCTAGGCTATCTTTCCAGCCCCTTTATGCATTTTTAATTTATGTGTATGAGTGTTTTACTTGCCTATAAGTAAGTGCACTACGTGTGGTGGCCACCTCCATGGCCAGAAGAGGGTATTGGATCCCCTTGAATTGGATTTATGGATGGTTGTTAGTGGCCATGTGGGTGCTAGGAACCAAACACAGGTCCCTCTGCAAGAGCAGCCAGTGCTCTTAGCTAGTAAGCCATTTCTCTAGCCCTGCACCCAGCTTTTTACATGGATTTTGAAGATTAAATTCGGGCACTTACTGAACTATTTTATCTGCCCTGGTCTCATATGGCTCAGACTGGCCAGGGAGGATGACTTTGAAACTCTTCAGTTACCAGACTGACTCCAGTCATCTTTTTACATTTCTAAAACTTTGAGCTGGTCTTAACCTAGGCTGGCCTTAAACTTAAACTCACTCTGTACTACACACAAAAAGTGAATTTGATTTCCCTCCTAGCTTATCCTCCCTGGTGCCCTGGGTTACAGGCCTGTGCCAGGGCCCAGCTGAGCAGTAAGCTTCTGAAGCCGAAAAAGACTGTACAGTTCAATGGATTATACAACTTACGTATTGGCTGTTAAAAATATTAATAGTGTTTATTATTGGGTTTGGACTTGGGAACTTGAAGTCCATGTCTGTCCTGTCTTAAACACATTGAAATCAAGCTCAGTTTTGACTTGATACATCATAGTGTTCTATGTAATTTTTCTTTTTAAATTTATTGAGGGGGGCATGTATGTAGAGGTCAGCACAACATGCAAGAATTGGTTCTCCTTCTGCCATATGATTTCTAGGATCGAACTCACATTGTCAAGATGGGCGTCAGGCACCCTTGTCTTGCTAGCCCCACTTTAATGATTTTCTTTTTTTTTTAATATGGAACGCTTCACGAATTTGTGTGTCATCTTGCACAGGGGCCATGCTCATCTTCTCTGTATCGTTCCAATTTTAGTATATGTGCTGCCAAAGCGAGCACTCTTTAATTATTTTCTGAGAGACAGTCTCTTTAGTCCAGGCTAGCTGTGGACTTGAGGTGATCCTCTTTCCTTAAGCCTCCCAAGTTCAAGGATTACAGTAGAACTGCCACCTTTTCCAGCTAAGATAATTTTCACTGATGTGATTGTTAGTATGTTCCCAAAGTGACTATAAGTGCTTTTAATTCAAATAGCCTAATATGTCTGTTAAGGATAACTTGAATGAATGTTTTTTCTTAATGATAATCTACTTTAAAAAATTTTTTTTTTAATTTTATTATTTTATGTGTATGAGTGTCCTGTCTGCATGTAGGTAGGTGCACTCGTGTCGTGCAGTGCTTCGGAGGTAAGAAGAAGGTGTTGGATTTCCCTGGAACTGGAGTTAAAGATGATTCTTAGCCACCATGTGAGTGCTGGGAATTGAACCCAGGTCCTCTGTAAGAGCAGTTGGTGCTCTTAACCATTGAGCCATCTCTCCAGCCCCGATAGCCCTACTTTAAATGTTTATTTCATGATTTTCAAAATGATTTTTTTTTTTCTATTTTTAAGACGGAGTCTCCCTTTGTAGTCCCAACTGTCCTGGAGGTCACTCTATAGATCAGGCTGTCCTTGAACTCACAAAGATCCACTTGCCTCTGCCTCCTGAGTGCTGGGGTTAAAGGCCTGCACCACCACGTCCTGCTGTAATTTCCCTATCTTAAATTGAAGATAGGCTGTAAATGCAAAGTTACTTTTGTGTTCCTGTAAACTAAATCACCAGTTTCTTCTATTTGAAAGAACAATTACATGACCTAAAACAATTACATGACCTAAAACACTGGGTTATTTTCTCTGTATCCAATTGACCTTTCAACCAAAACAAAAGTAGTAAGCTAAAAGTGTTTTTGTCATTTTATGGTTGGTTAGCTTGTTTCAATTTTTAAAATATTTCTTATTGTTATTTTTTAAGTAGCTGAGCACTGCATGTAGAAAGAACAAAGTCACCATTTCTGTCCCTTAAGAGAAGAAATTCACAGACCAGTGGAAATAAAATTAAAAAGCACAAATTTTAAAAAGAAAGAAATTAAGCTGGGGTTGGTGGCACATGCCTTTAATCACAGCACTCAGGAGGCAGAGGCATGCTGATTGCTGAGTTCAGGGGCAGCCTGGTCTACATAGGGAGCTCCAGGCCAGCTGGGACTAAAGGGAAACCCTGTCTCAAAAAGACCCCCCCCCCAAAAAAAGGGGGGGAAGGAAGAAAGAAATTAGATAGGCCCCTGTTTTTTATTGGGATATTGAGTAAATATGTATGAGCATAAGAATGCACATGTATCTCAACTTTCTTACCATTCTTTTTTTTGGGGGGGGGGGTCTTTTCCAAAAGAGAAACCATTCTTAAACTAAACCACAGACATAGCTGATCTAAGCTGTCTATTAAACCTGGTACTGTGCTGAAACTGAATGTGATAGATATGGAAAATGGTGGCAACTGTTGAAAAGTGCAGTGGTGGCCGGGCGTGGTGGCGCACACCTTTAATCCTAGCACTTGGGAGGCAGAGACAGGTGGATCTTTGTGAGTTCAAGGCCAGCCTGGTCCACAGAGTGAGTTCCAGGACAGCTGGGGCCACAGGGAGACCCTAAAAAAAAAAAAAAAAAAAAAAAAAAAAAAGGAAAGAAAGAAAAGTGCAGTGCTCTTTTAGTGTATCAGGTTAACTTTCCCTTAGGCCATGTGATGACTAAGTTCTTTTAAAAGTAGGCTATGAGGTCATTTAACTCTCTAGAGTCAAATACTTTTTTTGTTTTGTCTTTTCGGGACAGGGTCTCTCTGTAGCCCCAGCTGTCCTGGAACTCACTCTGTAGATCAGGCTGGCCTTGAACTCACAAAGATCTGCCTGCCTCTGCCTCTCGAGTGCTAGGATTAAAGGCGGGCACCACCACACCCGGCTGAGTCAAATACATTTTAAATCCAGTTCCAGCCAGGCATGGTTGGCTCGGCCCTGTAATCCCAGCAGTCAGGAAGCTGAAACAGGAGGATCATGAATTGAGGACAAGTATGGACTTCTTAGCCCAGTGGAATACAGTGAGCCATAATACAACTTAGACCCACTTTAAAAAAATCTGAAAACTAAGGACATAATGTGTTTATGGATGCTGTGGCTTTTTTTTTTTTAATGTCAGCAAGTTTTCTAAAGGTTATTTTAATCAAACTGATAATCTCAAAAATAGCTAGAGCTCTCAAAATATTTGTTTGCACCTGGTGCTTTTGTGCATGGTGGAAGAACTATTACACGTAATGTTTCAGCATAAAACTTCCATTTCCACTCCTGTTCCAGGTCCTCAGAGACAGCCTAGAGTTGTGGGATGATGCTGGATCACCTACTCAGCTGGGTGACCTTGGACAAGTCCCATGTGCCCATCGTCTGTCACAAGCTCACCAGCCTGTGTTCACCCCTTTCATCACATTCCCTTGTTCATCCATGAATCTTGTCCACATGGTTCTGCTGTCTTCTGAGGATGAAACCTGCTTGCCCGAGTCTGTCTAAACCGCTACTCCTTTGCATCCCCTGCAGCATCTAGCACAGGGTGAAACTGACTTTTTTCTTTAATCAGCATTAGGCTCAGAAATGTGACAGGAAAATGAGAAAGGAGGTTAGTTGTTTTCTTTCTTGGCAACGAAGCACCAAGCTAGCCCAGGACTGAGGGAGCAGCTCTGCGGTGTGGGGACTCACGTCCTCTGCTGCTGTTCCCCCGCACTACCTCAGCTCCTGAGCTAGTATGGCTGCCCCAGTTTCAGGCATTGTAAGCTCATTAAACCAGGAGCAAGGACAAAGAGGGGACGGATGTATTCTCTCCCTCAAGGGAGGCTTCTCAAATGTCACACATGACATGCTTGTATATTTTTTTTTTCTTGAGACAGGGTCTCCCTGTTGTCCTAGCTGGCCTAGAACTCACTCTGTAGACCAGGGTGGCCTTGAACTCAGAGATCTGCCTGCCTCTGCCTCCCGAGTGCTAGGATTAAAGGCGCGCACCACCATGCCTGGCTTTAAGACGGTTCTTATCCACCTTGTGGGTTCTGGGAATCAAACCCAGGTCTTCTGCAAGAGCAGTCAGCACTCTTAACCACTAAGCTATCTCTCCATCCCCTCTGCTTAGTCACCTGGTTGAATCTAACTGGAAAACGCTAAGGAAATTTTTTTGTGTGTGTGGTCTTTTTGAGACAGGGTCTCCCTGTAGCCCCAGCTGTCCTGGAACTCACTCTGTAGACCAGGCTGGCCTTGAACTCACAAAGATCCGCCTGCCTCTGCCTCCCCCAAGTGCCAGGATTAAAGGCGTGCGCCACCACGCCGGGCTGAATGTAATTTTAAACTGAACATAGTGAAATATAAAATGTGGCTGGAGAGATGGTCAGTGGTTAAGAGCACTGACTGCGCTTGCAGAGGACCTGGCTTCGTTCTCAGCACCCACATGGCAGCTAAAACCACCTTTATGCTGGGAGTGGTGGTGTATGCCTTTAAGGCAGATCTCTGTGAGTTCAATGCCAGCCTGGTCTACAGAGTGAGTTCAGGGCCAGCTGGGGCTATAGGGAGACCCTGTCTCAAAAAAAAAATTAAGACAAAAGGGGAGAGAATGTGCTACGTAGTCACATCTTGGTCAATGATTTTTTTTTTTTTATGTCGGGGATCATTGTATTGCTTGGTGACACAGGGGTCTTAATTTGTGTAAGCATATTCTAATGCTTCTAGAATGACAATCGCCTAATGTTTTTCTGAATATCCCCAATCACAAGCATCACATGATTGCTTCCATATATCAGTAGTTAGTAATAGATATAGTTTGTCCCCCCTGCCCTCCAGGTTGTTAAGAAATGAGGTTAATCTTGGGATTTGGGAGCATTATTTTGATGTAACTTTAGTCACTGGAAGCTTAAGGGTTAATATTCTTTTTCTGTTCAGAGTACGAAGTACATGCCAGTCTGGTGTTTTTGTTTGTTTGTGGGGGTTTTTTGTTGTTGTTGTTGTTGTTTTTATAAGATAGCGTCTCTTGTAACCCAGGTTGGCCTTGAACTCATTGTATAGCCAAGTCCTGAGTGTTGGGATCATAGGCATCTGTTGCCATCTGGTGTTAGGGATGTGACCCAGGGCACCCAGGGCCTTGGGTATGTTAGGTTATGTTCTCTACCACTGAGCTGCCTCCACCCCTACCAGTTTGTTACATTTGTTTCTGTTTTTTATATAAAACTTGCACTTTACAATTCACATTCCTGAACCTTTTAATTCTGTTACATCAGTTATTCCTGAATTGAAGATGGGCCTACCTTTGTGCATAAAGTTTCTTAGTTTATGGAAACAATTGAAATTTGTTGATTTTGGAGAGTTTTACTGAACCTCATTAACTGCCAAGCACTGGCAAATAGCAAGGACTTAAAAGGCAGAAGTGGCCGGGCGTGGTGGCGCACGCCTTTAATCCAAGCACTTGGGAGGCAGAGGCAGGCGGATCTTTGTGAGTTCAAGGCCAGCCTGGTCTACAGTGTGAGTTCCAGGACAGCTGGGGCTACAGGGAGACCCTGTCTCAAAAAGACAAAAAAAAAAAAAAAAAAAAAAAGAAGTGATTTTCTATAAATTGATAACAATATTTGAGCCTTTTGGCGATATCCTCAAAGACCCATTGGCTTTTGTTACTCCTTTTTTGATGTTCGTTAGTCGGGGCCTTGGTTGTTTTTTTTGTTTGTTTGTTTTGTGTGTGTGTGTGTTTGTTATATTTTCGAGACAGGGTCTCCCTGTAGCTCCAGCTGACCTACAAGCTGTCCTCTGACCTCTATGTACTGTGGCACACATATGTTCATACAATAGAATAAATGAATGTTTTGTTGTTGTTTTTTTTTTTGTCTTTTTGAGAGTGGGTCTCCCTTTAGTCCCAGATGGCCTGGAGCTCGCTATGTAGACCAGGCTGGCCTTGAACTCACAGATCCACCTGCCTCTGCCTCCCCAGTGCTGGGATTAAAGGTGAGTGCCACCATGCCCAGCTTATTGGGATCTTTTTGATAAAACCAAGCACTTGTAAGGTAAAGTAGCAAATGTTATCTTTGTTTAGGGAGGGCATGACAGTTGCAGTGGGTTTTTCTAGGCTGACTGCTCAAGCATTCCTCTGGCTCAATGTCTAGGAGTAGGTGTATCTGCCACCATACCCAGCTAACGTACTCTACCTGGTATGTAAATGGATTGGTTTCGGGCCAGTTTTGGCCTAATAAGTTTACAGCTGCTTACACAAATTAACAAAGGCCATCCTTTTTGTTAGCAAAGTCCATAGTAACAAGGGGAAAAGGCTTTATTACTCTGCACCTGACATTTCCAAGATGAAATGCAGAAACCATCACCTAAGCATGGCCGCTGTCATGATCACCTCCAGGAGGGAAATTCTGGACTCCAGGCTTTCAGTCCTCTGGCTAGTGCAAAATCTAGATGAAACATCATTGTGGCTCTGGAGAGATGGCTCAGCAGTTAAAAGCACTGACTGCTCTTGCAGAGGACCTGGGTTCGATCCCCAGCACCCACATGGTGGCTGAGAACTGTCTTTAACTGTAGTTCCAGGGGAATCCGACACCCTCTTCTGACCTCTGCGGCATTGCACGACACAGGTGCACCAACCTACATGCAGACAGTACACTCATACACATAAAAAATAATTTTTTTTTTTTTAAAAAGAGAGACATCATTGCTCTTGGGAAGACTTCTAGAGCTCATTAGGCTTTCTTCAAGGACAGAATACCAGTGGATGTCTTCACCTCCCTTTGTGGGACTAAGATCTGTCAAAAGGATCAGGCACTGCACAGGCTTGCAGCCCCATAAGGGTGGTGCCTTGTCCTACCTTGTCCCTTGTGGGTGTTCAGTGAGCCAGTCATGCCAATCCATGCCCACTCTGGGGGCTGCACAGCCAGCCAGGACACCTCTGTATTTCTTTTTCTTTTTATTTTATTTATTTTTGTATGTGTATGAATGTACTGTCTGCATGTAGGTTTGTGACCTCTGTATCTCTAATAATGCTTTTTGTCATTTTCACCCCATGTTTGTTTTCAGCCTGTGTTAATCTATTTTTTTTAATTTTACATAGTGAATTTTTTTTTAATTTTTTTAATTTATTTTTTTTGTGTGTGTATACTGTCTGCATGTAGGTTGGTGTATCCATGTCATGCAGTGCCGAGGAGGTCAGAAGAGGGCATTGGATTCCCCTGGAACTGGAGTTAAAAATGGTTCTTAGCCCCCATGTGGGTGCTGGGGATCGAACCCAGGTCCTCTGCAAGAGCAGTTGGTGCTCTTAACCACTGAGCGATCTCTCCATCCCCGTAATTTTTTTTTAAGGCCAGCTACATACTTATAATTATTTGCTTTTGTAGACAGGGCTTTTAGTTCAGCTGACCCTGGAACTTGCTGTATAGACCAGTGTGGCCTTCAACTTGTGATAGTCATCTTGGCTATCTCTTTGAGTCCTGGGATTACAGGCGTGACTACCACTCCCAGCTTCTGGCTACAGGTCTAAATGGATAAGTCCATTGGTCCTTCTACAGTTCTTATGGTCATTGATGGTTTAGGACTTTGCCTTTTTCTTTTTCACCCTTTGCTTTTTGGTTTCATCATGTCTGTCCTCTGTCCCTTTGTTACTCTGGTCTTGCTTCTATGTTGTGTGTACATGGGAGTATGTTTTCTCTTGTCACATCCCACCTCTCCCATTATTCTGTTGTTGCCTTCTCTCGATTTTCTTTTTTTATTATTATTTTTTATGTGTATGAGTGTACTGTCTGCATGTAGGTTGGTGCACCTGTGTCGTGCATTTCCACGGAGGTCAGAAAAGGGTGTCAGATTCCCCTGGAACTGGAGTTAAAGATGGTTCTTAGCTGCCATGTGGGTGCTGGGAATTGAACCCAGGTCCTCTGCTAGCGCAGTCGGCTCTCTTAACCACTGAGCCATCTTTCCAGCCCCTTGATTTTCTTTTTCCATTTTATTCCCACTATTTGGAAGTTTTATGCTTTATTTCTGTTTAGTTGGCTCCCCTTAAAATTTTATCATCCATCTTTAACAAAATGTTAAGGGAATATGAACACTTCTATAATAGTTTTTCTCATTGCTGTTACAAAATATCTAATAAAAGCAACTTGAAGGAAGGAAGTGTTTATTGTGGCTCTCAGTTTGTGTTTCACTCCAGTCTGGCAGAGAAGACGTGGCAACAGGAGCTTGAGGCAGCTGGTTACATTGTATCCACAAGTCATAAAGGGATGGGTGCTGGGATTCACACTCCAGTCCTCTACATTTCACAAGTGCTCTTTACCTGTGAGTCATGTATCTGGCCTTGAAATGGTGCTACCCACATTCAGGATAGGTCTTCCCACCTCAACCCAATCTCCAGACTCCCTTACAGACTCCTCCCTTACAGACATGCCCAGAGATGCTGTTCCTGCCAAGCTGACAGTCAGTATAAACTGTCAAAACTTATAGATGATACAAATTTTAACTCCAAAATACTTTCATTTTTTTTATTTTTATTATTTTTTATTATTTATTTATTTATTTTTGTCAGAAGAGGGTCTCAGATTCCCCTGGAACTGGAGTTCTCCTGGAACTGGAGTTCTCCTGGATTGGAGTTACAGACGGTTCTTAGCCGCCATGTGGGTGCTGGGGATCGAACCCGGGTCCTCTGCAAGAGCAGTCAGTGCTCTTAACCACTAGGCTATCTCTCCAGCCCATACTTTCCTTTTATATGTGGGGGGGTTTTGTTGTTGGGTTTTGTTTGGGGGATTTAACCTAGGTCCCTTCCCATTCTTGGAAAGTGTTTACACCTCCCCTCCCTCTTAGGTGCTTGGCATTGAACCCTTTGCATTTTCTGACATGGCTACTTCCCTGGCCCTGAACTTCTCACCTTCTAAAAAAAACATTCAAAGGATAATACTGAATACACACATATATACATATATAACCAATTCTCTGTTTGCTTTTTTTTGTCTTTTCGAGACAGGGTCTCCCTGTAGCCCCAGCTGTCCTGGAACTCACTCTGTAGACCAGGCTGTCCTTGAACTCACAAAGATCCGCCTGCCTCTGCCTCCTGAGTGCTAGGGTTAAAGGCGTGCGCCACCACGCTCAGCCATTTAGTTTACTTTTGTGACAAGGTCTCACTATGTAGACCAGGCTAGTCTCTAATCCATAGAGATCTGCCTCACAAGTGCTGAGATTATAGGTACATACTGCTTCGCCTGGCTTATATTTTTTTTTATTGTGTGGTGTATGATATGTATGCATGGGTGCACATGCAGGTGTATATAGGTCAGAGGACAAGTTTTGACAGTTGGTTCCCTCCTTCCACTGTGGGATCCATAGGTTTTCAGGTCACCAGGTTTGTGTGGCAAGCACCTTCACCCCCTAAAGCCATCTTTCCCATTACTTTCTAGGCCCAAGAAAAGCTGATAATAGGAAGATAGAACTTCATTAACACCCTTTTGTTTGAAAGTGCTAGGACTGAGGGGCAGCAATCAACTTTGGATCCTTTTAAACAAGTACCAATTAATTAATTAATTAATTATTTTTATGTGTATGAGTGTACTGTCTGCATGTAGGTCTGTGCACCCATGTCATGCAATGCCATGGAGGTCAGAAGAGGGTGTCGGATTGTTCTAGTTTGTCTTCCATTGCTGTGACAAAACACTCTGACCAACACCAACTTGGGGAGGAAAGGGTTTATTCAGCTTACATCTCCTGGTTCATAGTTCATCACTCAGGGAGCACAAGGCAGGAACTCAGGGCAGGAACCTAGAGGCAGGAGGTGAAGCTCAGGCCATGGAGGAATGCTGTCCACTGGCTTGCTCTCTACTGGCTTGCTCTCTGGCTCATGCCCAGCCTGCCTTCTTATACTGTCACTGCTCAACAATCAAGACAATACACCACAGATGTGGCCACAGGCCAATCCAATGGAGCCAATTCCCCAACCGAGGCTCCCTCAACCCAGGTGTGTCAAGTTGACACCAAAGCTATCCAGCACACGGATTCCCCTGGAGCTGGAGTTAGAGACGGTTCTTAGCTGCCATGTGGGTGCTGGGAATTGAACCCGAGTCCTCTGCAAGAGCAGTCTGTGCTCTTAACCGCTGAGCCATCTCTCCAGCCCCAGGAGTACCATTTAAAAATAGCTAACTGGAAAGGGAATCCCAAGAATAGGTCCCTTCATCCAATTTTGATTTAAAATTGCAACAGGTCTGGGAACACCTGTAGGTTGCAATAGTATGTAGTGAAGGCTGGGGCACTAGAAGCAGTTAACAATCTCATGCACAATTTCCTGCAATAAACTGTTTACCTTTTATTTGTGTTATTTTTCCAGATTTTGTGTTTAAGTACAGTATATTCATATCTTACGGTAGTTTTTTTTTTTTTTTTTGGTCTTTTCGAGACAGGGTCTCCCTGTAGCCCCAGCTGTCCTGGAATTCACTTTGTAGACCAGGCTGGCCTTGAACTCACAAAGATCCGCCTGCCTGTGCCTCCCAAGTGCTAGGATTAAAGGCATGCGCCACCACGCCCGGCGGTAGTTAGGTTTTAAACTTAGTAAGGTTCATACATAAAATTATTCTTGAAGGCTGGAGAGATGGCTTAGTGGTTAAGAGCACTGGCTACTCTTGCAGAAGACCTAGGTTTGAATCCCAGCACTCACATGGCAGCTAACAACTGTCTGTAACTCCAGTTCCAGGGGGTCCTACAACCTTCTTCTGTCTTCTGCCAGCATTGCATGACACAGGTGCACTTACATACATGCAGGCATAACATAATAAAAAATAAAATAAATTTAAAACTAAATAAAGCCATTCCTGGAAAGATCCTTAAGGAATAATGATAGCCAGGCATGGTGGTGTACGTCTTTAATCCCAGCACTCTGGAGGTGGAGGCAGGGAGAGCTCTGTGGGTTCAAGGCCAGCCTAGTCAATATAGCAAGTTTCAGGCCAGTTGGTGCCACAGGGAAACCCTGTCTCAAAAAAAGAAAGAAACAGATCCGGGCATGGTGGTACACACCTTTAATCAAGGCCAGCCTGGTCTACATAGAAAGTTCTAGGACAGCTGTAGCTACAGGGAGACCCTCTCTCAAAAAAGAAAGAAGAAGAAAGAAGGGGAAGAGGGGAGGAAGAGGAGGAGGAGGAATAATAATCTTGTTGCAGTTACTTTTTCATTTAGTACGTGAACATACATGGTTAGGATTGAGTACTGAGGTGGTAGTTGTGTGTTGTAGAGGCTTTGCTTTCAGATGTTGCTACAGTGTACAGTGATAAACAGCATGTTGACATATTGCACCCTGAAAGATAGCCAAGGATTTACATTGTATACTGTAGGAAACACTTGTATGAAGCCGCAGCAACAAAGCACCTCTCGCTCGTTTTTTTCTAAAGCGGTTTATTTAGGCAGGCAGACCTTGTCAGAACGGTTTATTTAAGTACATTTTTTTCCAAGCTTCTCCCTCTAAGCCTTAAGCCTTCTTTTTTTTTTTTTTCATGTTGGGAGTTTCCCTTTATTTTTTAACTTACAAAAGAAGATTTTTTTTTTTTGGTGGCCCGCACCTTTATTTTTTTAATTTTTTTTTTAATTTTTATTTTTAAGGGATTCTACAATACAATGACACAGTTGTTTGCAGATAACAATGATGTTACTCAGTATGTCATACAATTAAGTAATTGGTGCATTTTGCAAGTATCTATGTCCAAATTTTGAACAACCCAAGGTTCCCATAGTCCAGTTGGAGAAGCTTGTATGCACAGGCATGTTGATCAATCAGGTGTCCAGACTATATTCTCCACAGCCCTTACAATCTACCACGCCTCCTCTTCCGCAGTTTGTTCCCTAGGCTTTGGGAAAGGGGCACAAGTGGGTGAGAAGAAAACAGTCTAATTTCTTTGGAGTTGTCATTTTGGACTCCGGTCTGTTCAGTTTGTTTCCCTTCACGGATTGACAGCTTTCACAGTGATACCCTTTTCAGTCATACTAACAAAGCTCAAGCTATTGGATGTACAGGCATTTAAGCAGTACCACTTATTGTGTCAAGCTAAGCTGTGAGCATAGACACAGATGCTTGGATGGTATGCTAATCCGCAAACTGTGGTTTCTCTATAAAGGGTGACAAGTTCTTATTGTGGCTTATAACATCGCCTAACCACTAGAGGACATAAGCTTGTGGCATCCGCTGTGAGTTATTCCTCCAAGGAGAGAGCTAATAGCCAAATAGTTTTGGGATATAATATAGACACTTGGCTGCCACTGTTGCACTGTATCTCCAGGCTGTTGAGGTGTAGCTGATATTTTCGGAGGAGTCTTGTTTGTCTCAGGGAGACCAATATTTTGCTGTATTGCTGTAGTGGCCTTTGGTAACGCTCTCTAGCATTTCAGAGGCCAGTTGTACGCTAGCAGGTGACATCTCATAACATTTTTCATGCTCACACCAGGTCTTCGACAACAGGGACTTACTGCCTTTCTCCTTGCATATATCCCATTTATAGGCAAAAGGCCTTTATAATTTGGGGGGGGGGGGCGGCCTTCTTTCTTTTTTAAGTCTTCTCCTTCCTCAGGCAAGCAAGCTTCTTCTCCTAAGACTAGAAAGTCCCTCTATTTATCCACCTTCCCAGCCCAGGTTGCGTGGCCTCAGTCTATTGGTATCATCTGGCCTGATCTTGCATACAGGGTGCACCTGTACAGCTTAAACAGTGGACATGGCTTTACTTTGAGGTAGGAGGGAATCAGGTGTTGATCATAAGACTCAGGTGTTAGTCATAAAACTTGGCTAAAGTCTTGGGTGCCTTTTTAGGACTGTCGCCACACCCGCTCCCCACAGTATACCTTAGACTAGAACTTCTGGACTCGTACTTTGTGAATACAAGGACTGCCAAAATCACCATTATTTTGTCTGGCTGTGGCTAAACACACAGGCAGATTTTGTATACAGCATGTGAGTGAATGCCACAGTAAGAGATTGGAAGTCAACATTGATATATGGAACTGCAACCTAGAAGAAGGAAATACAGCATTAAAAGCAGAAAGAGAACAGGTATGGAGAAAGCCTGTGGAAAATAAGGGCTCTGTAACACTGGCACCCTTTTTCTCAAAATCCTCAAAGACAAAATACAGCAACACACAGTTGTTGAAGATAAAGGTTTTTTTTTAATTTTTTAAATTTTATTTTATTTTTGTATGTGTATGAATGTACTCTCTGCATGTAGGTTTGTGCACCCATGTCGTGCAATGCCGCGGAGGTCAGAAGAGGGTATCGGATTCCCCTGGAACTGGAGTTCTCCTGGAATTGGAGTTACAGACGGTTCTCAGCCACCATGTGGGTGCTGGGGATCGAACCCAGGTCCTCTGCAAGAGCAGTCGGTGCTCTTAACCGCTAGGCTATCTCTCCAGCCCCGAAGATAAAGTATTGATAATATATGAAGTTAATATAGAACATGTATAAGTTTTTTTGGGTTTTTTTTTTTTTTTTTGTATTTTTGTCCTAGCTGGCCTAGAGCTCACTATGTGGACCAGGCTGGCCTTGAACTCACTAAGATCCACCCATCTCTGCCTCCCAGAGTGCTGGAACTAAAGGCGTGCACCACCACGCCCGGCACTAAAGACTGTTCTTAGTCGCCATGTGGGTGCTGGGAATTGAACCCTGGTCCTCTGCAAGAGCAGTCAGTGTTCTTAACCACTGAGCCATCTCTCCAGCCCTGGAAAAAAATTTTTTTTTTCTTTTTGGTATTTTCGAGACAGGGTTTCCCTGTAGCACCAGCTGTCCTGGAACTCGCTCTGTAGACCAGGCTGGCCTTGAACTCACAAAGATCCACCTGCCTCTGCCTCATGAGTGCTAGGATTAAAGGCGTGCGCCACCACGCTCGGCTGAAAAAAATTTTTTTAAGAAGTTGAATAACGACTACCTGGTGCGCTCATCTCACCATCATCAGAGCCAACTCTTTCTGGTTTCCACCTTGGACTGAAGCCCAACAGCTCTCCAGGCATCTTCAGGCCTTTGGTGCCGGAGAGTGACTGCTGAGACATCCTGAGCTGCACTCGACCTGCTGCCTGGCTCTTTGCGACATGGCTCAGCTGGCCCTGCTGCTCTTGAGTACCATCCTGTGCACAATGCTGAGCCTCATGCTTTTGGCCGCCATGGTGGTCAGAGACAAATGGTACACCATTCAGGAGTTTGGGGACAGTGGCAATCACAGTGACAACCACAGCAGCACGGTCTCTTCCCATTCAGGGCTGTGGCACATCTGTCGAGGGCAGGACAACTGTGTGACCCTGACTGATGCATTTGCAAGTGAGAGACTGGATGTGTCCCCTTGGGTACAACGCCTGCTCTGGATGCATGGTAAATTTGTGGTTTATTTGTGCCTGAGTGTCATCTTCATCGTGTGTGGCTAGATCCGTGTGGCCTGCTTGGCATCTTGTACCAGAGCATTCCTCTGCTGATCTTCACTGGCTGGTACTATGTGCTGGGAGGTTTCCTGACTTGGGTAGTTATCAGTGTCCACATCATGTACTCTCGAGTGGTCTTTGAGGAGATAGCTCATCTGTATCATGCCCAGCCTGCATGTGCTGTCAGCATCACCTTTGCTTGGTCTCGGTCCTGGTCTGCATCTCCTGCCTCTTGGAAGGAGTGGGTGGGTGGTACCCTCCTGCTCAGCGCTATCTGACTCCTCAGGCACCCAGAAGCACCAGACTCCTCGATTAGCTGAGAGCCCAGAGTCCCAGAGTAGCAGGGTAGTGTGAAGAAGGCTTGGCTGACATTTGCTGGAGTCCAGGCAGGCCCTGTGGATGACATGCTGCAGAGGCTCTTATCTGGACTCCCCTAAGACATCAGGAAGACCACAGACTGATGGGTTCCTGTGGTACAGTTTGGTGGGGTGCCTTAATAAATCTACTTGTGCAAAAAAAAAGTTGAATAACATTTTTCATTTCCTAGATACATGATTTTATGTGCTATTTAAGAACTCTTGGTTTGGGGGCTGGAGAGATGGCTCAGTGTTAAGAGCACTATCTGCTCTTGCAGAACCCGGGTTCAATTCCCAGCACCCACATGGCAGCTAACAACCATCTGTAACTCCAGTTTCAGGGGATCTGATGTCCTCTTTTGAACTCCGCAGGCATGGCATGACACTGGTGCACTTACATACATGCAGGCAATATGCTCATTCATACACATAAAATTTTTTTTTTAATTTTATTTATTTCTGTATGTGTATGAATGTACTGTCTGCATGCAAGTTTGTGCACCCGTGTCGTGCAATGCCATGGAGGTCAGAAGAGGGTCTCGGATTCCCCTGGAACTGGAGTTCTCCTGGAATTGGAGTTTCAGACGGTTCTCGGCTGCCATGTGGGTGCTGGGGATCGAACCCGGGTCCTCTGTAAGAGCGGTCGGCGCTCTTAACCGCTAGGCCATCTTTCCAGCCCCAATTTTTTTTTTTTTTAAAGAACTGTTGGCGTGGTGCCACATGGTTTTAATCCTAGCACTTGGGAGACAGAGGCAGGCAGATCTATGAGTCCATGGCCAGCTTGGTGAACATAGTAAATATTTCCAGGACAGCTAGAACTACAGGGAAGACCTTGTCTCAAAAAGACCAAAAAAAACCCCAAAACTGTTTAACATTTAGAGATTTAACATTTCTGCTTTTTTACGTCATAAATAACCTCAAAGTCAAAATACGATGTATGATTTTGCCAGTCTGGTGTATAGAAATGAATCCAGTATCTAAAAGTGTGCCTTCCCCAGCCTAGCCTCCCAGCAGAGAAGACCTATGTTTTTCTTGGTTTTCTCATGCTGGTGTTTTTGAAAATGTGGTTGAGATCTTGACAGGACTGAGTGGGGGTGGGGGGAATTTGAGCAGCACACAGGAGGTCCCAAGTTTAATCCTCAGCCCTAGGGGGGAAAAACACATTTAATAACAATCTTTTCAGAAAAATAGACTTTGATGCATTAAAATATGTGATCTTTGACATGAACAAAATTTGCTCTTTTTGGTGGCGGAAGGCAAGGTCTCATCTAACTCTCTGACTCTGTATTCCAGCCTGGCATTCTTCTTGCCTCAGACTTGTAAATGCTGTAATTCGGGCGTGAGTTGTCATAGCAAGCCAGATGTGAGAGTTAATGGGTATATTTCTCTTTCGCAAGTATTAATGTCTTTATTGATTTGTTTAGGAAAAATGCTAGTAGGTTGGCCATTATTAATTTCTAGTAAGGAGTTTAAGGAGTTTCAAATCATGCATAATTTTGATTTTTTTTTAATTAATTTTATTTATTTTCTGTATGTGTATGAATGTACTGTCTACATGCAAGTTTGTGCACCCATGTCGTGCAATGCCGCGGAGGTCAGAAGAGGGTGTCGGGTTCCCCTGGAACTGGAGTTCTCCTGGAATTGGAGTTTCAGACGGTTCTCGGCCGCCATGTGGGTGCTGGGGATCGAACCCGGGTCCTCTGCAAGAGCAGTCGGCGCTCCCAACCGCTAGGCCATCTCTCCAGCCCCGCATAATTTTGAATAAGTAAAAAAAAACCAAGCCAAGCGTAGTAGTGTACACCTTTAATTCCAGCACTTGGGAGGCAAGTGGATATCTGTGAATTCAAGGCCAGCCTGGTCTCCGTAGCAAGTTCCAAGCCATCTGAAGCTACAGAGAGATCCTGTCTCAAAAAGTAAAAAAAAAAAAATCTTAGATTTTTAACAGTGTTAGGAAAATTCTCTAAACATAGACAAAGAGCTAAAGAGTTCCATAGAAGGTGACTAGCTATAAATGTATTTTACATGACTGGAAAGTAACAGTAAGCAAGACTTGAGAGCTGAGCTGTCTTGATATTTTTATCCAGTGTGTGGGGTGTTCTACATGCATCACAGCTATTATAGAGCTATCACATGGGACATTTGAGACACAAGAGGCGTTTAAAGGCTTCTGTGCTTGATTTCTTAGTCAGATGCTGTGTTGCCTGACATTCGGCAACTAAAGTCAGAACCCAGATAATAAAAAGTGAATTCTTTTCAATCATTTGAGTTGTAACAGAGAAATAAATTATTTCAGGAAATGGAAGATAAAGTGACTAGTCCAGAGAAAGCTGAAGAAGCGAAATTAAAAGCAAGGTATCCTCACCTGGGACAGAAGCCTGGTGGTTCTGACTTTTTAAGGAAACGATTACAGAAAGGGGTAAGTAGGCTTCAAAGGTTTACCTCCTGAAAATTCCTTGTGGTGGATTGCGAAATGAATGTCTGCGTTTTTAACTCTACTTATCAGATGTGGATATATCTTTTTCATTGTTCTACATTATTCATACCATGATTATGAAAAGAATCAGCTATTTTACAGATTATTTCAAGTATGTAGCATAGTACAGATAATATAACAGAACCTATATAACCACCACCTCAGTTTAATGTTAATATTTTTCAGTATTTACTTCAGTTTTATCTTTGTGAGAAAGTAGATGTGGATATGAATCAGACCTGCTGTGTATTTTATATTTCTTCTTTCCCCCCTCTCCTCAGAGGGACTTGTGTCCAGAAGCTGGTGTTCACCCCGTTGACCTTATTTCTAAACTTGACTGTTTTAAAGGCTGTGCCCACACAACCTCCAAAGTCTTAAGATACTTCGTATTTGGAAGATCACTTATAAGATCATGTTGTTTGTTTCACATTTAGTTTACATTTTATAATTTTAGTAATTGTTTTCAAAGTCTCGCCATACCTTTATGAGGTAAAAACCATTATTTTTCAACATTGAAATGAAATAGTGCTACTTGTTTATTCCTTCCTTAAGTTTTCTCTTTTAGCTTCTTCCATTTGAAAGAAAAAAAAAGAATTAGAGGACTTTATTTGCAGTTAAAACACATTTTGAAGTCTTTAAGGGATCAGAAAGATGAATTATCATATATGGAAAACAGTTACTTAATAGGATAGGTCATGTTCTCGTTAAATAAATATCTTAAGTCCTAGTATTGCTACACATATGAAGAACATGTCTGAGGGTATGTACCATAATGACATAGGGATTGCTTTTCAAATTCTAAAACTGTGTTTTTAACATTATATTTAAAGGTATCAACAAAGTAGCATGTGTTTAACTTATAAAAAAATTCACATCTTTCAAAAAACAAGGAAAATCTTACCAAATATATTTTTAAAAGGATTTCTGGGCTGGAGAGATGGCCTAGCGGTTAAGAGTGCCGACTGCTCTTGCAGAGGACCTGGGTTCGATCCCCAGCAAACCAGATGGTGGCTGAGAACCATCTTTGACTCCGGTTCCAGGGGAATCCGACACCCTTTTCTGACCTCCGCAGCATTGCATGACACTGGTGCACAGACCTACATGAAGACAGTACATTCATACACATAAAAAAAAAAATTAAATTAAAAAAAAGAAGGATCTCTGTACTATGAATGAATCTGGGAAATTATTTCAAAAAATGGAGAAATTTCAAAATATGTAAGAAAAACATTACCACATCTCTAAAGAAAATTCTCTAAAGAAATTTAACATAGAACATATGCCTGTTAGACAGTGCTTACATCTATGACAGAAGTAAATGTAAAAAACAAAAAAGTCAATGTAAATTGTATCATGCCATAATTCAGCTAATTTTAGGAAGGTATTTAGAATAATTCTTATTGGTAAGGTTGAAATTGAGTGGAACTAAGAAAATCTTTGTTTTGTGGAAACCTTTAAAATTATTGCTGTTATTTTTACATTTATTCATTTATTTATTTATTTATTGGTCTTTTTGAGAGTGTCTCCCTGTAGCCCCTGCTGTCATGGAACTCTCTATGCTGTTATTTTTTAAAAGTAGGTTAGTCAAGATTTAAGGAAGTGTTCACATTCTTTGACTAACTCTTGTAAAATAAAAGAATAATTGAATATGATAAAAAATATCAAGTTTGAGAGGTTTTTTCCCCCTTGTTACTTAGAATAGTTGGAAACATCAGTGTTCAGCAACAGAGAAAAGTTAATGAGCTGTAATGAGTCAGCAAAATAGAGTATGTGGTTATTCAGAAACATGACCATAATGATCATAATATAGGGGATAAATAGAAATGCCAGAATGAGAACTATGTTCATTGTAAATGCAGCAATGTGGCATATACATGTGCCAAGTCTACTTACAGAAGTATGCTGGTAGGTATATTTTCAGCTATGAAGTAAATCATGTTATACTCATTAGCCATAAGGTTCTTGTTTGCACTTGACTGGTTATTAGAGATCCTTTTACATAGTAGGTGAATGTTTCCTTCCAGTACCGGGGCTATTCATTGTAATTTTCCTCCAGTTGTTTGTGACTTAAGTTTGTTGACAGCAGAATTAATGTACACTGTATCTTAGAGTTGGTGTCAATAATAGAAATAGTTGGAAATGAAGTAAATGCCAGTTGGATTGACTAATTATATAGAATTTGGACTGAACATTGAAATGATTGTATATTTTCCAAAGATATCAGTGAACAAGCTTTATTTTAAGTCTGAATTGCAAGGTTCCGGGTTTTGTTATTTTTCTCTGCCACACTGTTACCAAGCTTAGGAAATTAGTTTCCACTTCATTATTTGAAAGGGATTGAATTTACATTTAGTTACTAAATATTGGGCCCTTTTCTGTCTGATTGCTATTATTACAAAGTTAATGTTACATAATATTTTCATTAAAACCCTATGTGTAGTGGACCCTTTAGAATAGGGAAGGATATGTGTTTGTGATTTGTAAAGTACCAATAAGACCAAGGACCCAATTTCAGGAAACATTAAATTATGGTGATCACATAGTGTTGATGGAGTTATAGGTACCTGTAACATATATATACCTTATAGATTTTAGTGGAAGGTCAGGTGCGATGGCACACACATGTAATCCCAGCATTTAAGAGGTAAAGGCAGCAAGATTAGGAATTCAAGGGCATCCTTTAGAGTTTGAGGACAGCCTGGGCTACAGGAGACCCTGTACTTGGAGGGGAGGAGAAAGGAGGGGAGGAAGGCAGGAAGGAAAAGTGAAGATCATCTATGTGATCTGAAAGTTATTTTAGGTTTCAGGATTTTTACTTGTTTGAGACAAGGTCTCATTCTAGCCCACCCTGGCTTCAAGCTTGTTGAACTTTCATATACTCCCCCACCAAAATAAGTCTTTTTAAAAAAAAAAAAAAAAAAAAAAAAAAAAGTTTTTATTTGCAGTGTTGCATTTTGTACTTTGAACTTTGAAAAAAACAAGGAAGAAGTTTTCCAGGCTGCTTTGTTTCCATATCCCGGCCAGTAAACTCAGAAGCAACTCTTCTCTTTGCTTTTTCCAATAATCTCATGTAGGTGAGGTAGGCTTTGAACCCTTGGTCCCCTGCCTTCATCTCCCAAGTGCTGGAACTACAGGTGTTCCACAGATACCCAGCTAAAAGCAGCTCCTTGGTCTGCAGGCCTTTGGGGTTCTGAGATTTTGCTGCAATCATTTTAAAGCATCTTATAGAAATGAAGCTACATCAACCTCAGAAGTGCCTGGCCCGTGTTCATTCTTACTGTAATATATGAAACTCGTAGTGGTTGGTACCTGAAAAGCAATTTATTTATTTATTTTCTGTGTAAGATTGTTTTGTACCTGTACTATGCAGTGCCCAAGGAGGTCAGAGACTGTGTCAGTCCCCTGGAACTGGAGTTACAGGTGGTTGTTAGCCTCCAGGTAGGTGCTGGTAATCAAACCCAGGTCGGTCCTCTGCTCTTAACCACTGAACTGTCTCTTGCCCCCTGAAAAGTAGTTTCTGACCATAGACTTTGGCTGTTACAGGTGTAACTTATCAAGAATAGTCCCTAGAGGGAGCCAACCACTAAAGACCTAGACCGCTTAGCAGTCTCACACTACGTTGTGAGTCTGTTCTGTTTTATATCCAGGCCATCATTTCATTACTGTATTTACTCCTTTGCCAAACCCAGACTTGTGGTTACAGTCTTCTCCGATCTTAAAATAGTTAGTATAGTTGATTATTGGGTAGTTTTCTGTCTTAATCTCTCTATAGCTCTTACATGGTAGCTTATGTGTAGCAGACATTCAATAAAAAATTAGCTAAACATGATGGATAAAAGCCAGAATTCAAACAAAGCCATCTTTTTTTTATATATATACCCTAACTGAACTAAGATTGATCTTAAGTTGTCATCACAGTTACTGTAGTGCTTGAGGAGTATGGTCATTACTTTATTCCTCCAACTAAAATAAGAAATAGTACTTATTTGGTCTCTGTGAAAAACCAGAAGTCGGGGGCTAGGGATGTGCATTTTAAGTGAACTGATGTCTACTGAGTTGATCTCTTCCATTACATTCATATATATATATATATATAGATATATATAAATAATAAATAATTATTTGCCTTAATGTAAGTTCTTGCAAGAAGTCTTCATCCTAAGGTGACAAAGGACCAATAATAAGTATAAAGTTGATTAGGGAATGGGTGGTATTTCCAAAAACTTCCGTGTTGTGATTTTGATTGTAAAAGAAAGGTTAAATCCAAGACTTGTTATTCCTAGGTGTCAGTCTGGGGGCTTCTGTTAGAAGCAGCCTAATGAAGAGGATTCTGACTAACTTCTTGGTTGTTCACATTTCTTTAGAACAACACATTTCATGCTGACAGTGTAGAGCTACAGCTATGTCTTAAATCAGTTAGAGCTTTTAAACTCTAATCTGTTCTTCTGTTTTTATTTGCAGCAAAAGTATTTTGATTCTGGGGATTACAACATGGCAAAAGCAAAGATGAAGAACAAGCAGCTTCCCCTGCAGCCCCAGATAAGCAGAGGTCACTGGTGACACATTCCCACTCCACAGGACCTTCCTCAGCAGAAACCATCCCTGGTTGCTAGGCAAGCTAGGCTGGCTGACTATAAACAATGAGTAGAGACTGATCAACGCCGTGTATTTCTACCTTGACTTCCGCTTACTATACCCCACTCTGTTTCTTTCAGCAATATCCTACCAGTCCATATTAGAGACTGACAGGCTTTGGCGGTAGTGTAGTAACGATGTTAGCTACGATATAGAAGGGAAATACTTGTGTAAGAGGTTTTGATTAGTTTAACAGTGGCACTGATGGCAAAGGAATGTTCAACAACATAGTAATCTGTGTGAAAGTATTGTATATGTTACCTAACTCAGTTGTAGGACTAGGTTCCAAACAAGTAGGCAAGCAAGTTTTAAATTGAAATGTTTTTGCTTTCCTTACTTCATCATATCATAGATTTGGAGTCTTACTCTTAATTAATATGACCTCTGTTGTATGATGATCTCTCTTTGCATTTTCTTTTGATTTTGTATAACAAAGTTTAAGACCACGAGTTGAAAAAAATCACAAATTCAAACACAAGTAGATGGGCTCCACAAGACTCAAACAATGCTTGACTTGAATGGCCTTAACCTGCTTCACTTTAACAATAGCATTTAACTTGGGCAATATTTGCCTTTCTGGTGTAACTTGTGTGACTTCAGTGATTACCAGCTGTCATTGAAGCTAATGCTCTTCCTCAGTCTCAGTTCTGCAGTGTTGGGACACCTTTGCTGAAGATGAGAATGGAGTGCGCATGTGCAGTGACCATTGCATTCACTTGTGCCATTTTTTTGTAAATAAAATAGTTTTGCACAACCTTTTAAAATATCTCTATAATTCAACATATTAGAAAATAGATCATGTGCCAACCAGAAGCACAAGACTTCCTACACAAATCTCTGCCATTACTGCTTTTGTATAAGAATAGTTTACAATCTTGAGCTTATCAGAATACCAAACAAAATCTTTACTCAGCCTGCTGTACTATAAGCTTTTCATTTGTTACTAATACGTGACTTTCAGTGGCCTTGTACAAATATGATATGTTGCTAGTAGCATATCTTTGTTCTATGCAGAGCATTTCATTTTGACTTTCACAAAATTGCAATTCAATAATTTATTAAACTCCTCAAGGTAGAAACTTTTTACTTTTACACACAACTTTGGGCACACTAAAGTAAAGGGTTTGCATTCTCTGCCTTCTATTTTCTTCTCAACCCCCATCTTCTCTTTGCTTCTGTGACTTGTGGTATTGGGCTGTTGTGTTTATATGAAAACTAACTGTCTATCTTTAAACTTGCTTAAATAAAAGGATTTTTGTGAGATTTTTTTTGTAATGCTGAGGATCAGACCTACTGTCTCACACATGCCAAGCAAGCACTCTGCCACTGAGCTACACCCTTATCCCTAAGGGAACTAATGCTGAAACAAGTAGTTGAAAAAGACTGTCTAGAAATATGTCAAGTAAGCTGAATTCTGTCAATCATAATTTTAAATTACTGGATGAACTAACAGAATTAGGCTTAAACAATTTCAGTGATTTATGTGCTTTGTAAAACATAATAAAAATTTAGGTATTTCTCCCAGGTGTGGTAGAGCACACCTTTAATCCTAGCACTTGGAAGGCAGAGGCAGGTAGATCTCTGTGAGTTCAAGGCCTGCCTGGTCTACATAGTGAGCTCCAGGCCAGCTCCAGGGACTAAAGGGAGACCCTGTCTCAAAAGACGAAAAAAAAAAAAAAAAAGGTATTTCTTTCTCTACATGTCATTTTAATAAAAGTGTTGATTTTCCTTGTGGTTAAGACAAATTTGCCATTCTCTTCAAGCTCTTCTCCTAGGTTATGAATCTGTATCATAGGGCTCAGCACCCTGAGCTGATACTGTTTCTACTCCTCATCTTGGATTGGTAGAGGGCCTCTCCTCTTTTGGATCCAGGCATTGTTTTGTGTGTTGGCTCCATTCGTGTACCTGCTTTCCTGTAGTTCCATATCATAGATGGTGCCTTGAACATGATAGCACCCACACTAGTGTTCAGTCCTATTCCACACACACTGGAGGCAGGAAAGCAACACACTCAGTACATTGGTAATTTTATAATTTAAATATATGTAAACCCATTTGTGGTGAGCAAGTACATTCTGCAATATGTATATATAACTCATCATAGGGGTAAAACCTTGTTTAGTTTTGTTTTTTTTTATGGATATTTGTAAGCCATCACCATTAAATTCAAACGAGACAAGATTATTCAGAGATCAGTGAGATCATGTTCCTGACCACCACACTCCTCTAGTTCATGGCAAGTGAGTTTTAGTTTTTAAGATATTGCTGATATTCAACCTACCTCAGTACTTGAGGATCTGTGAAATACTAAGTGCCCAAAATAAAATATTACTGTCTTCATCAAGAGTAAATTTCCTCACTAAACCAACCTGCCTTCTGTAAAGTAGCAGTGCTTAAATAAAAATCTCAGGATTGTCCAGGAGGAAGACCTGTTGTTACAGATTTGTAGGTAAACTTGCATAGCCTCCATTGTTGGTGCTTGAGAGAAAGGTTTTTAATTTTTCTATGTTTTGTTTTGCCTAAAGCTCAGTTTATGGAAGACATTCTTTGCAGGCTCTTTGATCATAACTTTGGTGAAGATTTTGATGCAATGAGCCTGGCCATTTCTATTTCAGTTATATTTGAGGAATGGGTAATTTTGATGTTTGAGTAAACTGAAGTTGGAGATAAAAACACTAAGTAAAAACTGGCTGAAAGCTAAAATGACCTGTTTTGTGTTTAGTAGCTCCTGACTTTATCATTATGAAGGGCATTTCTGAAGGCTACGTCTGACTAACAGCTCGTAGCTCTTTGGAGTACATCATTTGGCATATTTTTTCTCTACAAGTTGTTCCATAATCTTGCGCTGCAGGTCTGAAAAGAGGTCTTAACTGTCCAAAGCAGTAACAAAGCCTCTACTTGTCACTTCAGCCATTAGAATTAGTTGGCTCTTTTTACTTGATGTAACCAAAGTATACCTCTGAATATTTATTGATACTCATTACTAAGTCAGGCTTGTATTCTTATTCCAAATATAAAATCTTGTTAAAACAGAAAAATCAACACAAAGTGCCATCTAAACTTGGTGTTTGATGGTCCCAGGTAGCCTATGGGAAGAGCAATTACTCTGAATGGTTACCAAAGTCCTTTCTGTGCTGGCCTCAAATCTCTCAACATTCACACATATTATCTCATCTTCTTCACCATACCTATTCCTGAAGCCCACTTAAGCACTTATTAAATGATACTTAGGGCTGGCAAAATATTCGTGTTTAATATTTCCAATATGCCACAACTTGGCATTTTACATTTCTAAAGCACTGTCTTGATCTGGATAATATGAGCTGCTGTCCCCATTCTAAACACACACTGCCAGTCTCACCTGAGTCTTTCCCAAACTTAACTACTACATCCTTTTTAAAATGGGGCTCAAGCTGGGCCTGGTGGCGCTTGCCTTTAATCCTAGCACTAGGAGGCAGAGGCAGGCGGATCTTTGTGAGTTCAAGGACAGCTGGGGCTACAGGGAGACCTTGTCTCGAAAAGACCAAAAAAAGGGGGATCAAAGAAACATCTGCAGAGGAAAATCTTTGGGTACTTGACTAGTTTGGGCTTTGTAAGTAGGTAGACTTGGATTTCACTACAGATTAGTGGTGGTGGTAGCCATTCATGTATGTTTGTATTATGTTATTGACCAACCAAACATCAGTTGAAAGAAACATCTTACTCCTTAAGTACCCTGCCATCAAATGTGTTACTGCATCTCTACTGTTTGTTAGGCAGTAGGACACTGCCTGCATTCAAAGGGCCAACATAAATGCCTTTTTCTTAAAGATGTCTGTAGAGTTGGCAGTGCTGAAGTTTGTCACATAGCCCTTCCAAAATTATACTTGTAAAATATCCAAAAATAAATTTATCTACCTAATTTTTATTGATTTTATTTTGCAGTTTTGTCTTATTTAAGTGTTCACGTTTTTCAGTATGCTTTTTGAAGTTAAACTACTCCTGTATGAAGAATTTGACTTATCTTAAATTTTGTTTTGGTTTAAATAATGTGCTACCTACCATTCCCCATCTTGTATGTACAGTGCTCTAGTAGAGTAGGATTGGATCCAGAAAGACGGATGAGACATGACAAAGATTCTGAAAAACTAATGCAGCCTAGAAAGTACTACATTCCTCAAAAGAGAAATAAAGTTTCAGGAAGTTTGTGGGGGCTGAGGATTTGTAGCTTAGTTGGTAGCATGCATGCCTAATAGGGATGAAACCTTGGGTCCAATTCCTAGCATCACACACACTAGGCCTGCTGGTGTACACCTGTAATTCCAGCAGGAGGATCAGGAGTTCAAGATCATCCTCCAGCACAATATATACACAGCCTAGGCTAAACTAGGCTTCATAAGACCCTGTCTCAGAAAAGTTCCAAGAAGTCTACAGGAATGAGTTCTTCAACTTAAAACGTAAAATGAGTGGGATCAGAGATTACAGATGGTACTGAGACTGCTTGCTATGGAAGTGTATTTTAGGTGAAGGGAACTTAATTCTCTTGAAAGCAAGGAGCTGGGGAAAGGTGAGCCTGTGTAAGGTGGGTTGAAGACATGACAAATGAGAAAGCTAGTTTTTCCTTCATTTTCCTTGCTACTCTT
This sequence comes from Rhizomys pruinosus, assembly GCA_009823505.1. NCBI lineage: Eukaryota > Metazoa > Chordata > Mammalia > Rodentia > Spalacidae > Rhizomys > Rhizomys pruinosus. The sequence continues at coordinate 40,723 of VZQC01012169.1, forward strand.
TTGTACTCAGGAATTGCCACCATGAATTGGTCACCTAAGGCCTTCAAGAACCCCGAAGTTAATTTAGCCTCAGTTCCCTTTTAGAGGAAGGCAGTGACCAGCATCTACCTACCATTGATTTGTACCAAGCCAAAGCCACTAATATTTTTTTCCTGTTTTGTTTTTAGAGACAGGATCTCAGTCTAGTCCAGGCTGACTTACTCTGTAGCCCAGGGTGGCTTTGAATTCCACAGGCATTCCTCCAAGTGAGCCTGAGGTTACCCATGTGAGCCACTGCACCTGGCACCACTTCTCGACTGCCCTTTGTGCTTCTGCTCCCTGTCATCCTGCCCTGACCCCACTTAAGCATCCATTCTTTCTGTAGCAACCACAGTGACTTTGCTTTTAGATTTTTTTTACGTGTATGAATGTACTGTCTGCATGTAGGTCTGTGCACCTGTGTTGTGCAATGCCGCGGAGGTCAGAAGAGGGTGTCGTCGGATTCCCCTGGAACTGGAGTTCTGGAATTGGAGTTACAGACGGTTCTCAGTTGCCATGTGGGTGCCGGGGATCGAACCCGGGTCCTCTGCAAGAGCAGTCAGCGCTCTTAACCACTAGGCCATCTCTCCAGCCCAGTGACTTTGTTTTTAGACAGGGAGCAGCACAGGCTGTTCTTGAAATGTTAGGCTCAAGCCTTCCCTGTCAGTCTCCTGAGGAGCTGAGTGCCCCAATGCCTGGGAACACAGGTTTGTTTTAAAATGTGAGTCAGCCGGGCGTGGTGGCATATGCCTTTAATCCTAGCACTTGGGAGGCAGAGGCAGGCAGATCTTTATGAGTTCAAGGCCAGCCTGGTCTACAGAGTGAGTTCCAGGACAGCTGGGGCTACAGGGAGACCCTGTCTTGAAAAGACAAAATAAAATTAAATAAAATGTGAATCATAAACTTCTCTGGACAGTTCCAAACAAATGTCAATTTTGCAAATGAAACTTTTAAATTGTTTTTTTAACCCTTGCATTTTTGAGCACTAGTCTTTGGCTAGCATCTAGGAGTAAATAAAAAAGGATAAATTGAGACAAAAAAAAATGTGAATCATATATAACTCTAGTGTTTATGTATGAAATGTCAGAAACTGTGTTCAAGGCTTGGTCTTGGTGCACTATTTAGAAGTGAGACTTTCCGGGCATGGTGGCTCACGCCTTTAATCCTAGCACTTGGGAGGCAGAGGCAGGCGGATCTTTGTGAGTTCAAAGCCAGCCTGGTCTACAGAGTGAGTTCCAGGACAGCTGGGACTACTGGGAGACCCTGTCTCAAAAAGACAAAAAAAAAAAAAAAAAAAAAAAGTGAGAGAGACTTTAGGGAAGTCATTTTGAGAGCTCTCACCTAATCCACAAATTAATCCACTGATGGATTCATAATCAAATGGACTGCTGGGAGGTGGTGGAAACTGAAAGGGGGATCTGAAGATGGTGGGTTATGGTCTGGTCCTCAGAACCTTTGCCTCCTGCCTCCTCTCCCAACATGATTTTCACCATGACTGTGTCACAAGGTTCAGGCCTAAAAGTAAGAGTGGCCTGGGGATGTACCTGCACAGTGGAGCCCTTGCCCAGCATGCACAAAGAATGGGCTGGGGATGTACCTGCACAGTGGAGCCCTTGCCCAGCATGCACAAAGAATGGGCTGGGGATGTACCTCACAGTGGAGCCCTTGCCCAGCATGCACAAAGAATGGGCTGGGGATGTAGCTGCACGGTGGAGCCCTTTGCCCAGCATGCACAAAGAATGGGCTGGGGATGTACCTGCACAGTGGAGCCCCTTGCCCAGCATGCACAAAGAATGGGCTGGGGATGTAGCTGCCAAACAGTGGAGCCCTGCCCAGCATGCACAGAGCCCTGCCAGCACTGTCTAAAAACAAAATGAAAAGCACCAAGATGGAGCCAAGTGACCAAGGGCTCGAAGCTCTGAACAAAGATATTTTTTTTTAAACCAAGATACTCTCAACCATAAATTGGTTCCTCAGTATTTTGTCTCAACAACAAGAAACTAATGAGTTTTGTTTCCAATTGCTGTAATAAAAACGATAAAAGCAATGTAGCTTACAGTCCATCATTGCGGGGAAGTCACAGGAACTTGGAACAGCTGGTCACATTGCATCCGTAGTCAAGAAATGGAAAAGAATGAATTGAACAAGAATACTTGTGTTCACCTCACTTCCTCCTTTCACAGTTCAGGATTCCCTGCCTGTGGTACCCCCCACCTCAATGATATAATCAAGATAATCCCAGTACAGATAGACGTGCCTACAGACCAACCTAGTCTTGACAATTCCCCAGTGAAACTCCTTCCCAGGGATTCTAGACAGTGTCAAGTTGACAGTTACACCTTGAAATACCTTAGCTCAGTTCTTTCCCTTAAACAGTTCCTTCATTAAACTATTAAACACACCCTGGTTTACCTGGCTTTTTCATCCATAGTTAATTTGTAACTTCCTTAGAAGGAAGTCTGTTTTGTTTCATATTTGAATTAAAACAGTGATGAAATGTCAGGTTGTAAGAGGGGAGCCAGATTACAGATCAATGCAAAGATACTTGTTGATTCTGGCACTTAACACTGTTTCCCTGAATGAGGGCATGTCAAATAGTTTTGCTCTCATAAACCCCATACTGAAATTGGTTTATGACATTTCGAATGACAGGGACTCATGAAGTGTCCCTCTGCTTTGCAAGCATTCATTCTGTTTGATCAAAACTCCTGCTCCCTTGTCTTGAAAATTTACTCTTAGTCTGCTTAGTATGTCTTGGGCTCTTGCTTTGATTTTCTTTTTTTTTCTCCTTTTCTTGTTGCCTAAAAAATACAGTATGGCAAGTATTTATAGAACATTTACAATTCTGTAATGCAGAAGTGATTCTAACTGCACGGAAGAATGACTCAGCTTCTGTTCAAATATGGTGCCACTGTAGACACTACATACATTGGTACTTGAACATCCTTAGATTGTTGATATCTTGCAGGCAGGGGTCCTAGAATCAATGTCCTATGAATGCTGAAAGATTTCTGTAGGGGCAACTCCCAGCATTTTATTTATTTATTCATTTATTTATTTATTTTTGTTTTTTGAGACAGGGTCTCCCTGTAGTCCCAGCTGTCCTGGAACTCACTTGTAGACCCAGCTGGCCTTGAACTTAAGAGGTCTGCCTGCTTCTGCCTCCACAAGTGCTGGATTAAAGACATGTGGCACCATACCTGGCCTAAGCTTTTTTTTTTTTTACATTCCTTACATATAGCAAATTTATAAAGTCTGAAATTAAAACTATATGTTAATTAAAAAAACTTATTTAGGGATTCAGTTTAACCTTAAGCTTGTATAGAGGTAAAAAAAAAAATGTTCCTAATTATATAGCAAGTTGATGTATATTTTAATGTACTTTAAAAAAATTTATTTTTTTTTATTTATTTTGTATGTGTATGAATGTACTGTCTGCATGCAGGTTTGTGGCCCCGTGTCGTGGCAATGCACGGAGGTCAGAAGAGGGTCTCAGATTCCCCTGGAACTGGAGTTCTCCTGGAATTGGAGTTTACAGACGTTCTTAGCCCCCCCAGTTGGGTGCTGGGGATCGAACCCGGGTCTTCTGTAAGAGCGTCGGTGCTCCTTAACGCTAGGCCTATCTCTCCAGCCTAAAAGATTTATTTCTTCTCATAAATCTTAGAACTGAGGAAAACAAACATATACTTCAAGCTGTATCTATAGTGATAAGTAAGTGTGATATTATCTTTACTCATCCATTTGACTTACATGTAAGGATTTGGTGTTAATGTTGGGTCCAAAAACTGCACAGAAAAACTCTCTAAGCCCAGGATTCAATCTTGGATACAAAATTTCTTATTTGCTGGTGCATCATAACTCAATTAAGAATTGATGCAGCAGCGGGGGCAATTGTTGATGCATCAGGGACACAGCCCACTCTACGCAGGGATGAGTGGGCGACTCAACTGTTTGCTACAGAGAGCTTTCCAAAGTCAAAAACCACAAACAAGAGGATTTGGTGATGTTATAGAAACACAAATTTGCGGGCTGGAGAGATGGCCTAGCAGTTTAAGAGCGCCGACCGCTCTTACAGAGGACCCGGTTCGATCCCAGCACCCACATGGCGGCCGAAGACTGTCTGAACTCCAATTCAAGGAGACCCCCAGCTCCAGGGGAATCCGACACCCACTTCTGACCTCCGCGCGGCATTTGCATGACATGGGTGCACAGACTTGCCATGCAGATAGTACATTCATTCGTACACATACAGAAATAAATAAAAAATTATAAAAAATTTTTTTAAAATAGAAACACATATGCAAGGCTATAGAAACACAATGCAACATGGTGACCTTTAACTGTTTGGTTGTGTTTAGCAGCATGAGGCTCCTTGGGGAGTGGATGCCCTCCTTCAGGGCTGGGAATTCATCCTGACCTCGGGTAGCTTGGGAACTAAAAACTCAGGAGCAGAAGTGTAGCAGGAAATGTGCTCTTGCAGTTATGGTTAGAACAGGAGAGGTTGTCATGGGAGCAATTGAATTCAAGGCAGGAGAGAGTAACTATGGGAACCAGACCCGCTTCGAGGAGAGAGTTGCTCCTGCGCAGTTAACCCTTTCTTTTTGATTAACTCTTTCTGACTGGTCCTAACATTAGGATCCACAAATGAGGGCTAACATATATTGTTGGGTTTTCTGAGACTGTGTTACCTCACTTAGCATAACAGCTTCTAGTTCCATCATTTGCCTACAATTTTCATGATGTTGTCCTCCTTTACTGCTGCATAGAACTCCATTGTATAAATATACTCTTGATTGGAGAGTTCGGTCCATTGACATTTCATTTTTTTTTTTTTTTTTTTTTTTTTTTAGTTTTACTTGAAAGATATGTATTTTCACATAGAGAAATAGCAGATAACCCAAACTCCAAGTTTATAGAGAACTAGAAATGACCGTTTCACACTCCCACTGTGTCTGGAGCTGCAGTCGCTGCCTTGGCCTGCCCCTTCCCTACTGCACCCATGACTCTATGCAGGACATTCACTCTTAAGGCAGAACACTGATCGTGACATGTAATGACTTGGTTCTTACATCCAGGGTCAAATTAGGGTGGACTCTGAGCAGATGGCTTACAATGAGGATTTATCTCCTTAGATGAGATATACATTTGAGAGAACATGAAAAGATGAATTTAAGACACCCAAAAATATGATTTTTCAATGAGGTCAATGAAAATAGAATTTCTATTATGAGGTGAAACTATTCTCATTATGAATAAACTCCGACAAACCATTTCTGATATGGTGTATCAAGTATGAAATATCAAGAAATTACTTTTGGGGGGGTGTTTCTTCAGATTCTGGTATTCAGGGTATCGTATAAAAGGTAGCCTGAACAGTTAAAAAGCAGTCTAAAGTCAACTCACTGCTACTTGGGAAGCTACCACTTAGGATACTCCTACCCTACTAAAAACTCCTGTGCAGGGAGGAATTTATTATGTATTAAAATAAAATTGAAGCCTGTCCCCTAACATATGTGCAAAAATACTTGTCAGTTACAACAAGATTATCTTCAATGAAGAACATCTTAATTATAGAACCAGAGGCATTAAGCCAGGTAGATACAAGGATATTACCCTGCGGAGGTGGACTGGTGTTTGGCATGAAACCAGCTGTGTCCCATGGGCACCTTGGGAACTGTGCTACTTAGACTGGAAGGGTGTGGAGAGGACTGACCCAGGGCCCACCACCTCGGGCTGTGTATGCGCTCCTTCACGTCAGGCCAGCATGGTTCCTGGTATCTGGGTGCCAAAATATTAATAAAACAAACAAATCAAAAGACAGTTCTTAAGCCAGCAATGGGCACTGTCACCTTGTAAATACCTTTGTGTGCCTACTATTTATGCTATAACTCCAGCAATTATTAGGAAGTGTAAAAAGATGACCTGCCTAATTTTTGAAGATGAAGATTTTCTTCTTTCTCAGTGGCAGAAGTCCTGCAAGATTTGTAAACAGCGATACAAAATACTGTAAACTAACTTAACAGAGCTTGTATAAAAAGAAGTAAATCCAAATTTACAAGTGGGTTAAAAAAAAAAAAAAAAGAGGGCAGCTTCATACAAAGTTCTCCCTCCTGTGCCAAGTGATTTTTCTCCCTCTTCTTTTTTTGATTACAAATATAATCCTGAGCTGAAAAACTGGGATTTGGGGGAGAGCCATCTTTGTGTACAAAATATCCAAAGGACGCTTACTCTGTTTTCTTTCTTCTTTCTAGATATTCAACTGCCAGTGACAGTTCTGACGGAGTGACTTTGGAGGTGCTTATAGTTTAGTGTGGCGCCCAGGTCTAGAGCTAGCTGCAGAGCTTGCCATGGCAGCGGATGCTGCAGCATCCTCTGCCTCTTCCAGTTCATCCTGAAGTTCCTGGCTGACACTAGACTGCAAGGCGGCGGGGGTCAGCCACTTCTTTGGGAGGCAACTCTGTAGAAAGGGTATACAGGAGCTGAAGTAGGCAAGTCGATTGATCCATCGAGGAATCTCTTTCCCACAAAGAATCTCTGACAAAGCTGAGGAAAAGTGGTTGCAGTTCTTATGCATCAGGTGGTAGGCATTGCCTTTATACTCTTTTCCCAGTTCTTCTACAATTTTTTCTATATCATCTTCTAGAAAGTCTGTGCTCCCTAAAACAACAGCTTCTTTAAATTTAAATGTTTCTCCTAGCTCAGAAGCATTTCCTGGGGAAATCTCAAATATTCCAGAAAAAGGATAAGGATGGCCACCATAAGCAAATTCTCTGCCATATACTTCAATTCCAGAATGAAAAACTCCAATTCCAATGGACGAGGTGTATTCATTCATCCAGTACATGTCGTACACGTTGAGCACCACTAACTGGTTAGCCCCCATCCTCCTCCCCGCAGCCGCCGACGCCTCGTCCTCAAACCGCTCGGTCTCCGCGGGGCGGAGGCCTCTGCTGCCCGCCGCAGCCTGGGTCGGAAGTATCTGGCAGCCAGGGCCGCTCCCGGGCGCTGCAGACGGAAACCTGTGTGAGGACCCGGCCGGACCAGTAAACATTTCAAGTTATTATTGAGAGACTGTATATTGCTTCCCATCATTTTGATTTCTGGTGCATTCTTGTTCTAGTTTGTATTTCTGCAGTAATACCTTCATTAAGTATTTTCTGTTCTGCTTGGGTATAGTTGTTTCCTACCTTCCCCTCTTTAGTTGCTTCAAGTATTCTCTGAGGGGCTGGCTTTCTTGACATGGATTCTTTCAGCCTATTTATGTCATAAAACATTTTCCTTTCTCCAACTATAGTAGACATGTTTGCTGGGTAAAAGTATTCTGGGTTGACATCTATAGTCATTTAGAACTGGGAATACTTTGGTCCAAGCAATTCTGGCTTTCTTCGTTTGCATTTAAAAAGGCAGCTGTGATTCTGAATGGGGTTTTCTTTTTTTTTATTTTAAATGTTTCTTTTTTCATTTATTTTTGTATGTGTATGAATGTACTGTCTGCTTGTAGTGTTTTGTGCACCCATGTTGTGCAATGCTGTGGAGGTCAGAAGAGGGTCTCGCATTCCCCTGGAACTGGAGTTTTCTCCTGGAATTGGAGTTACAGATAGTTCTTAGCCTCCATGTGGTGCTGGAGATCAAACTCAGGTCCTCTGCAAGAGCAGTCGGTGCTCTGTAAACGCTAGGCTATCTCTCCAGCCCCTAGGGTTTTCTTTATATGTGACTTGTTTTTCTCTTGTAGCTTTCAGTGTTCTCTGTTTTGAACATCTAGTGTTTTTACTATGGTATGGCACAGGGAATTTTCTTTTCTGTTCTGTATATTTGGTGTTCTATCTGCTTCTTTTAGTTGTATGGTTATGTCTTTCTTAATTTGGGAAAATTTTTTCTACAATCCTGTTGAAAGTATCTGGTCAATACCATTTTCCTGGGATTCTTCTCCCTTCTTCTACACCTATGAATGTGTAGGTTTGGTCTTTTCATGATGTCACACAGTTCCTGGTTATTCCATTCTTTGTGTTTTTTAAATTTTTCATAATTTTTGCTTGAATGATCCAGTTCTTCCATGTTATCTTCCAGTCTTGATATTTCTATTTTCTACTTCATCCATTATTTTTTTTTTTAATTTTTAAAATTTTTTATTTTTAAGGGATTCTAACATATAATATGACACAGTTATTTGCAGATAACATTGATGTTACTCAGTATGTATACAATTAGGTAATTGGTGCATTTTGCAAGTATCTATGTCCAATTTTTTGAACAACCCAAGGTTCCCATAGTTAGTTGGAGAAGCTTGTATGCACAGGCATGTTGATCAGAGGAGTCCAGACTTATATTCCTGTAGTCTCATGATTTACCCCTATCTCTCTGCAGCCCTTACAATCTACCAACGCCCCTCTTCCACAGTTTGTACCCTGGCTTTGGGAAAGGGCAAAAGTGGGTGAGAAGAAAACAGTCTAATTTTCTTTGGAGTTTGTCATTTTTGGACTTTAGTCTCTTTCAGGTTGTTTCCCTTCATGGTTGACGCTTTTCCAGTGATACCCTTTTTAGTCATACTAACAAAGCATAAGCTATTGGATGTACAGGCATTTAAGCAGTACCAATTATTTGTCAAGCTAAGCTGTGAGCATAGACACAGATGCTTGGATGGTATGCAAATCCGCAAACTGTGGTTTCTCTTATAAAGGGTAACAAGTTCTTATTGTGGCTTATAACATCTCCTAACCACTATAGAGAGAATAAGCTTGTGACATCCGCTGTGACTTATTCCTCCAAGGAGAGAGCTAATAGCCAATAGATTTGGGATATATATATATAGAGACACTTGGCTCCCACTGTTGCACAGTATCTCCAGGCTGTTGAGGTGTACCTGATATTGATGGAGGAGTCCTTGCTTGTCTCAGGGAGACCAATATTTTGCTTATGCTTTAGTGGCCTTTGGTAACATCTCTGGTCATTCCAGAGGCCAGTTTCTACCTAGCAAGTGACTTATTCATAACATTTTTCATGCTCCACCAGGTCTCGACAACAGGACTTACTGCCTTTCTCCTTGCATATATCCCACTTATAGGCAAAAGGCCTTTATAATTTGGGGGAAGTGGGTTTTTGAATCCCCTAGCCACATCTCCTAGGCAGAATAATATCAGCATGGCTGATGTCAGAGCTTTCCTGTAGTAATATATTTTGCTTATTACACACCTTATAAACACTTTACTATTGAATTTGGTTCTAATAGAGAAATATCCTTTCAACAGTTCCTATGCCTATCAGCCAATTAATAAAGGGTAGTTATGCCTGTTTTAAAGGAAATTACCACTGTAACAATTGGCTCTAGTTTACAGTTAGGGAGTGGTTTCATACCATCATGGTTTTTCTTTTTTCCATAAAAGGGGAGAGGTAGGAAGGTTTCTCAGTATCTGGAAGGTAAACTTTCATTAGGGCCATTATAAACAGTTAACTCCAATATTATTCAGAGAGATGCTCATTGTCTGTGACTCAGGCAGTCTAGGTTCCTCTTTCTTTAATGTTCCAATGGGTCAACCTCTCTGCTGGCATTTCCCAGTCCATCCTGCATAGCTTAAGTTGTATGTTTTCAGGCATTTAGATTGGTGATTTTTACCTGTGGGAACATAAAATTCTCCTCCATTGTTAGTTTCAAAGATCAGAAAAAATTGAAAATTTATCAATAGGATTGGAACACGGAGTTTTCCATTTGTATCCCAGAAAAAGGANTTCTTCTGTATTTTCCTTTTGGATTTTGTATAACAGAAAGTTAAGACCACCGAGTTGAAAGAAAAATCACACAATTCAAACACAAGTAGATGGGCTCCACAAGATTCAAACAATCGCTTGAACTTGAATGGCCTTAAACCTGCTTCAGCTTTAACAATAGCATTTAACTTGGGCAATATTTGCCCATTCTGGTGTAACTTGTGTGACTTCAGTGATTACCAGCTGTCATTGAAGCTAATGCTCTTCCTCAGTTCTGCAGTGTTGGGACACCTTTGCTGAAGACGTGAATGGAGTGCGCATGTGCAGTGACCATTGCATTCACTTGTGCCATTTTTTTGTAAATACAATAGTTTTGCACAACCTTTTAAAATATCTCTATGTAATTTCAACATATTAGAAATAGATCATGTCCAACCAGAAGCACAAGGGACTTCCTACACAAAATCTCCTCTGCCATTACTGCTTTTGTATAAGAATAGTTTAAACAAATTTCTTGAGCTTATCATGAATACCAAACGGAAACTTTATTCCAGCCTGCTTGTACTATTTAAGTTTCATTTGTTACTAATATTTGTGACTTTCAGTGGCCTTGTACAAATATGTTGCTTAGGCATATTTTTTGTTTATGCAGAGCATTTCATTTTGACTTTCACAAAATTGCAATTCATATAATTTATATAAACTTTCTCAATGTAGAAACTTTTTACTTTTACACACAACTTTGGGCACACTAAAGTAAAGGGTTTGCATTCTCTGCCTTCTATTTTCTTCTCAACCCCCATCTTCTCTTTGCTTCTGTGACTTGTGGTATTGGGCTGTTGTGTTTATATGAAAACTAACTGTCTATCTTTAAACTTGCTTAAAAAAAGGATTTTTGTTTGAGATTTTGTAATGCTGAGAAGGATCAGATCCTACTCCTGTCTCACAAATACCAAGCAAGCACTCTGCCACTGAGCTACACCCTTATCCCTAAGGGAACTTAATGCTGAAACAAGTAGTTGAAAAAGACTGGTCTAGAAAATTATGTCAAAGTAAGCTGAATTCTGTTCAATAATTTTAAATTATCAGGATGAACTAACAGAATTAGGCTTAAACAATTTCAGTGATTTATGTGCTTTGGTAAGAAATATAATAAAAATTTAGGTATTTCTCCCAGGTGTGGTAGAGCACACCTTTAATCCTAGACTTTGGAAGCAGAGGCAGGTAGATCTCTGTGAGTTCAAGGCCTGGCCCTGGCTACATAGTGAGCTCCAGGCCAGCTCCAGGACTAAAAGGGAGACCCTGTCTCAAAAAGACGAAAAAAAAAAAAAACAAAAGGTATTCTTTCTGCTACATGGGCAATTTTAATAAAAGTGTTGATTTTCCTTGTGGTTAAGACAAATTTGCCATTCTCTTCAAGCTCTTCTCCTAGGTTATGAATCTGTATCATAGGGCTCAGCACCCTGAGCTGATACTGCTTTACTCCTCTCTTCTGGATCCAGGCATCGTTTCTTGTGTTGGTTCCATTTGTGGACCTGCTTTCCTGTAGTTCATGCTTTGAACTCACAGGACTCATAGGACTCATACTAGTGGTCAGTCCTACTCCACACACACTAGAGGCAGGAAAGCAACACACTCAGTACATTGGTAATTTTATAATTAAATATAATGTAAACCCATTTGTGGTGAGCAAGTACATTCTGCAATATGTATATATAACTCATCATAGGGGTCAAAACCTTGTTTTAGTTTTTGTTTTTTTTATGGGATGATTGTAAGCCTAATCACCATTAAATTCAAACGAGACAAGATTATTCAGAGATCAGTGAGATCATGTTCCTGACCACCACACTCCTCTAGTTCATGGCAAGTGAGTTTTAGTTTTTAAGATATTGCTGATATTCAACCTACCTCAGTACTTGAGGATCTGTGAAATACTAAGTGCCCAAAATAAAATATTACTGTCTTCATCAAGAGTAAATTTCCTCACTAAACCAACCTGCCTTCTGTAAAGTAGCAGTGCTTAAATAAAAATCTCAGGATTGTCCAGGAGGAAGACCTGTTGTTACAGATTTGTAGGTAAACTTGCATAGCCTCCATTGTTGGTGCTTGAGAGAAAGGTGTTAATTTTTTCTATGTTTGTTTTTTGGCCTAAAGCTCAGTTTATGGAAGACATTCTTTGCAGGCTCTTTGATCATAACTTTGGTGAAGATTTTGATGCAATGAGCCTGGCCATTTCTATTTCAGTTATATTTGAGGAATGGGTAATTTTGATGTTTGAGTAAACTGAAGTTGGAGATAAAAACACTAAGTAAAAACTGGCTGAAAGCTAAAATGACCTGTTTTGTGTTTAGTAGCTCCTGACTTTATCATTATGAAGGGCATTTCTGAAGGCTACGTCTGACTAACAGCTCGTAGCTCTTTGGAGTACATCATTTGGCATATTTTTTCTCTACAAGTTGTTCCATAATCTTGCGCTGCAGGTCTGAAAAGAGGTCTTAACTGTCCAAAGCAGTAACAAAGCCTCTACTTGTCACTTCAGCCATTAGAATTAGTTGGCTCTTTTTACTTGATGTAACCAAAGTATACCTCTGAATATTTATTGATACTCATTACTAAGTCAGGCTTGTATTCTTATTCCAAATATAAAATCTTGTTTAAAACAGAAAAACAACACAAAGTGCCATCTAACGTCGGTTTGTTTTGATTGGTCCAGGTAGCTATGGGAAAGAGCAAATTACTCTGAATGGTTACCAAAGTCCTTTCTGTGCTGGCCTCAAATCTCTCAACATTCACACATATTATCTCATCTTCTTCACCATACCTATTCCTGAAGCCCACTTAAGCACTTATTAAATGATACTTAGGGCTGGCAAATTATTCATGTTTAATACCGTTTCCAATATGCCACAACTTGGCATTTTACATTTCTAAAGCACTGTCTTGATCTGGATAATATGAGCTGCTGTCCCCATTCTAAACACACACTGCCAGTCTCACCTGAGTCTTTCCCAAACTAAACTACACATTCCGTTTTTTAAAATGGGCTCAAGCTGGGCCTGCGGTGGCGCGCTTGCCTAATTAAGCACAGAGGCAGAGGCAGGCGGATCTTTGGAGTTCCAAGGACAGCTTGGGGCTACAGGGAGACCTTGTCTCGAAAAGACCAAAAAAAAGGGGATCAAAGAAACATCTGCAGAGGAAAATCTTTGGGTACTTGACTAGTTTGGGCTTTGTAAGTAGGTAGACTTGGATTTCACTACAAATTAGTGGTGGTGGTAGCCATTCATGTATGTTTGTATTATGTTATTGACCAACCAAACATCAGTTGAAAGAAACATCTTACTCCTTAAGTACCCTGCCATCAAATGTGTTACTGCATCTCTACTGTTTGTTAGGCAGTAGGACACTGCCTGCATTCAAAGGGCCAACATAAATGCCTTCTTCTTAAAGATGTCTGTAGAGTTGGCAGTGCTGAAGTTTGTCACATAGCCCTTCCAAAATTATACTTGTAAAATATCCAAAAATAAATTTATCACCTAATTTATTGATTTTATTTTGCAGTTTTGTCTTATTTAAGTGTTCACGTTTTTCAGTATGCTTTTTGAAGTTAAACTACTCCTGTATGAAGAATTTGACTTATCTTAAATTTTGTTTTGGTTTAAATAATGTGCTACCTACCATTCCCCATCTTGTATGTACAGTGCTCTAGTAGAGTAGGATTGGATCCAGAAAGACGGATGAGACATGACAAAGATTCTGAAAAACTAATGCAGCCTAGAAAGTACTACCATTCCTCAAAAAAAGGAAGAAAATAATAAAAGTTTCAGGAAGTTTTGTGGGGGCTGAGGATTTTGATTGTAGCCTAGTTGGTAGCATGCATGCCCTAATAGGGATGGAATGAACTTGGGTCCATTCCTAGCATCACCACACACTAGGCCTGTGGTGTACACCTGTAACTTCCAGCAGGAGGTCAGGAGTTCAAGTCATTCCTCCAGAACCAAATATATACACAGCCTAGGTAAACTAGGCTTCATAAGGGACCCTGTCTCAGAAAAGTTCCAAGAAGTCTACAGGAATGAGTTCTTCAACTTAAAACGTAAAATGAGTGGGATCAGAGATTACAGATGGTACTGAGACTGCTTGCTATGGAAGTGTATTTTAGGTGAAGGGAACTTAATTCTCTTGAAAGCAAGGAGCTGGGGAAAGGTGAGCCTGTGTAAGGTGGGTTGAAGACATGACAAATGAGAAAGCTAGTTTTTCCTTCATTTTCCTTGCTACTCTTTTGTACTCAGGAATTGCCACCATGAATTGGTCACCTAAGGCCTTCAAGAACCCCGAAGTTAATTTAGCCTCAGTTCCCTTTTAGAGGAAGGCAGTGACCAGCATCTACCTACCATTGATTTTGTACCAAGCCAAAGCCACTAATATTTTTTCTGTTTTGTTTTTAGAGGACAGGATCTCCCTCAGTCTAGTCCAGGCTGACTTACTCTTTAGCCCAGGGTGGCTTTGAATTCCACAGGCATTCCTCCAAGTGAGCCTGAGGTTACCCATGTGAGCCACTGCACCTGGCACCACTTCTCGACTGCCCTTTGTGCTTCTGCTCCCTGTCATCCTGCCCTGACCCCACTTAAGCATCCATTCTTTCTGTAGCAACCACAGTGACTTTGCTTTTTAGATTTTTTACTGTGTATGAATGTCTGTCTGCATGTAGGTCTGATGCACCTGTTGTTGCTGCAAGCCCGGAGTGTCAGAAGAGGGATCGTTCGGATTCCACCTGGAACTGGAGTTCTGGAATGGAGTTACAGACGGTTCCAGTTGCCATGTGGGTGCGGGGATCGAAACCCGGGTCCTCTGCAAGAGCAGTTTCAGACGCTCTTAAAACCACTAGGCATCTCTCCAGCCCAGTGACTTTGTTTTTAGAAGGGTAGCAGCACAGGCTGTTCTTGAAATGTTAGGCTCAAGCCTTCCCTGTCAGTCTCCTGAGGAGCTGAGTGCCCCAATGCCTGGGAACACAGGTTTGTTTTAAAATGTGGTGAGTCCAGCCGGGGCGTGGTGGATATGCACTTTAATCCTAGCCTTGGAGGCAGAGGCAGGCAGACTTATGAGTTCAAGGCCAGCCGGTCTACAGAGTGAGTTCCAGGGACAGCTGGCGGCTACAGGGAGACCTGTCTTGAAACGACCAAAATAAAATCATAAATAAAAGTGAATCATAAACTTTCTCTGGACAGTTCAATACAAATGTCAATTTTGCAAATGAAACTTTTTAAATGTTTTTTTTAACCCTTGCATTTTTGAGCACTAGTCTTTGGCTAGCATCTAGGAGTAAATAAAAAAGAGATCAATGAAGACAAAAAAAATGTGAATCATCACTATAACTCTAGTGTTTATGTATGAAATGTCATAAACTTGTTCAAGGACTTGGCTCTTGGTGCACTATTTAGAAGTGAGATTTTCGCGGGCATGGGGCTCACGCCTTTCATCCTAGCACTGGAGGCAGGAGGCAACGGATCTCTTGTGAGTTCAATGCCAGCCTGGTTACAGAGGAGTTCCAGGACAGCTGTGGACTACTGGGAGACCCTGTTTCTCAAAAAGACAAAAAAAAAAAAAAAAAAAAAAAAAAAAAAAAGTGAGAGACTTTAGGGAAGTCATTTTGAGAGCTCTCACCTAATCCACAAATTAATCCACTGATGGATTCATAATCAAATGGACTGCTGGGAGGTGGTGGAAACTGAAAGGGGGATCTGAAGATGGTGGGTTATGGTCTGGTCCTCAGAACCTTTGCCTCCTGCCTCCTCTCCCAACATGATTTTCACCATGACTGTGCCTCACCAGGTTCAGGCCTAAAAGTAAGAGTGGCCTGGGGATGTACCTGCACAGTGGAGCCCTTGCCCAGCATGCACAAAGAATGGGCTGGGGATGTACCTGCACAGTGGAGCCCTTGCCCAGCATGCACAAAGAATGGGCTGGGGATGTACCTGCACAGTGGAGCCCTTGCCCAGCATGCACAAAGAATGGGCTGGGGATGTAGCTGCACGGTGGAGCCCTTTGCCCAGCATGCACAAAGAATGGGCTGGGGATGTACCTGCACAGTGGAGCCCTTGCCCAGCATGCACAAAGAATGGGCTGGGGATGTAGCTGCACAGTGGAGCCCTTGCCCAGCATGCACAGAGCCCTGCCAGCACTGTCTAAAAACAAAATGAAAAGCACCAAGATGGAGCCAAGTGACCAAGGGCTCGAAGCTCTGAACAAAGATATTTTTTTTTAAACCAAGATACTCTCAACCATAAATTGGTTCCTCAGTATTTTGTCTCAACAACAAGAAACTAATGAGTTTTGTTTCCAATTGCTGTAATAAAAACGATAAAAGCAATGTAGCTTACAGTCCATCATTGCGGGGAAGTCACAGGAACTTGGAACAGCTGGTCACATTGCATCCGTAGTCAAGAAATGGAAAAGAATGAATTGAACAAGAATACTTGTGTTCACCTCACTTCCTCCTTTCACAGTTCAGGATTCCCTGCCTGTGGTACCCCCCACCTCAATGATATAATCAAGATAATCCCCAGTAGACGTGCCTACAGACCAACCTAGTCTTGACAATTCCCCAGTGAAACTCCCTTCTCAGGTGATTCTAGACAGTGTCAAGTTGACAGTTACACCTTGAAATACCTTAGCTCAGTTCTTTCCCTTAAACAGTTCCTTCATTAAACTATTAAACACACCCTGGTTTACCTGGCTTTTTCATCCATAGTTAATTTGTAACTTCCTTAGAAGGAAGTCTGTTTTGTTTCATATTTGAATTAAAACAGTGATGAAATGTCAGGTTGTAAGAGGGGAGCCAGATTACAGATCAATGCAAAGATACTTGTTGATTCTGGCACTTAACACTGTTTCCCTGAATGAGGGCATGTCAAATAGTTTTGCTCTCATAAACCCCATACTGAAATTGGTTTATGACATTTCGAATGACAGGGACTCATGAAGTGTCCCTCTGCTTTGCAAGCATTCATTCTGTTTGATCAAAACTCCTGCTCCCTTGTCTTGAAAATTTACTCTTAGTCTGCTTAGTATGTCTTGGGCTCTTGCTTTGATTTTCTTTTTTTTTCTCCTTTTCTTGTTGCCTAAAAAATACAGTATGGCAAGTATTTATAGAACATTTACAATTCTGTAATGCAGAAGTGATTCTAACTGCACGGAAGAATGACTCAGCTTCTGTTCAAATATGGTGCCACTGTAGACACTACATACATGGTACTTGAACATCCTTAGATTGTTGATATCTTGCAGGCAGGGGTCCTAGAATCAATGTCCTATGAATGCTGAAAGATTTCTGTAGGGGCAACTCCCAGCATTTTATTTATTTATTCATTTATTTATTTATTTTTGTCTTTTTGAGACAGGGTCTCCCTGTAGTCCCAGCTGTCCTGGAACTCACTATGTAGACCCAGCTGGCCTTGAACTTACAGAGGTCTGCCTGCTTCTGCCTCCCAAGTGCTAGGATTAAAGACATGTGGCACCATACCTGGCCTAAGCTTTTTTTTTTTTACATTCCTTACATATAGCAAATTTATAAAGTCTGAAATTAAACTATATGTTAATTAAAAAACTTATTTAGGGATTCAGTTTAACCATAAGCTTGATATAGGTAAAAAAAAAAAATGTTCCTAAATTATATAGCAAGTTGATGTATATTTTAATGTACTTTAAAAAGATTTATTTTTTTTTTATTTATTTTTGTATGTGTATGAATGTACTGTCTGCATGCAGGTTTGTGCACCCGTGTCGTGCAATGCCACGGAGGTCAGAAGAGGGTCTCAGATTCCCCTGGAACTGGAGTTCTCCTGGAATTGGAGTTACAGACCGTTCTTAGCCCCCATGTGGGTGCTGGGGATCGAACCCGGGTCCTCTGCAAGAGCAGTCGGTGCTCTTAACCGCTAGGCTATCTCTCCAGCCTAAAAGATTTATTCTTTCTCATAAATCTTAGAACTGAGGAAAACAAACATATACTTCAAGCTGTATCTATAGTGATAACAGTCAGTGTGATATTATCTTTACTCATCCATTTTGACTTACATGTAAGGATTTGGTGTTAATGTTGGGTCCAAAAACTGCACAGAAAAACTCTCTAGCCCAGGATTCAATCTTTGATACAAAATTTCTTTAATTTGCTGGTGCATCATAACTCAATTAAGAATTGATGCAGCAGCGGGGGCAATTGTTGATGCATCAGGGACACAGCCCACTCTACGCAGGGATGAGTGCGACCTCAACTGTTTGCTACAGAGAGCTTTCAAAGTCAAAAACCACAAACTAGAGGAATTTGGTGATGTTATAGAAACACAATTGCGGGCTGGAGAGATGGCCTAGCAGTTAAGAGCGCCGACCGCTCTTACAGAGGACCCGGGTTCGATCCCCAGCACCCACATGGCGGCCGAGAACAGTCTGAAACTCCAATTCCAGGAGAACTCCAGCTCCAGGGGAATCCGACACCCACTTCTGACCTCCGCGGCATTGCATGACATGGGTGCACAGACTTGCATGCAGATAGTACATTCATTCGTACACATACAGAAATAAATAAAAAATTAATAAAAAAATTTTTTTAAAATAGAAACACAATTGCAAGGCTATAGAAACACAATGCAAGCAATGGTGACCTTTAAACTGATTGGTTGTGTTTAGCAGCATGAGGCTCCTTGGGGAGTGGATGCACTCCTTCAGGGCTGGGAAAATTCATCCTGACCTCGGGTAGCTCTGGGAACTAAGAACTCAGGAGCAGAGTAGCAGGAAATGTGCTCTTGCAGTTATGGTTAGAACAGGAGAGGTTGTCATGGGAGCAATTGAATTCAAGGCAGGAGAGAGTAACTATGGGAACCAGACCCGCTTCGAGGAGAGAGTTGCTCCTGCGCAGTTAACCCTTTCTTTTTGATTAACTCTTTCTGACCTGGTCCTAACATTAGGAACCACAAATGAGGGCTAACATATATTGTTGGGTTTTCTGAGACTGTGTTACCTCACTTAGCATAACAGCTTCTAGTTCCATTCATTTGCCTACAAATTTCATGATGTTGTCCTCCTTTACTGCTGCATAGAACTCCATTGTATAAATATACTCTTGATTGGAGAGTTCGGTCCATTGACATTTCAAGTTTTTTTTTTTTTTTTTTTTTTTTTTTAAGTTTACTTGAAAGATATGTATTTTCACATAGAGAAATAGCAGATAACCCAAACTCCAAGTTTATAGAGAACTAGAAATGACCTTTCACACTCCCACTGTGTCTGGAGCTGCAGTCGCTGCCTTGGCCTGCCCTTCCCTACTGCACCCATGACTCTATGCAGGACATTCATCTTAAGGCAGAACACTGATCGTGACATGTAATGACTTGTGTCTTACACCAGGGTCAATTAGGGTGGATCTGAGCAGATGGCTTACAATGAGGACTTATCTCCTTAGATGAGATATACATTTGAGAGAACATGAAAAGATGAATTTAAGACACCCAAAAATATGATTTTTCAATGAGGTCAATGAAAATAGAATTTCTATTATGAGGTGAAACTATTCTCATTATGAATAAACTCCGACAAACCATTTCTGATATGGTGTATACAAAGTATGAAATATCAAAGAATTACTTTTGGGGGGGTGTTTCTTCAGATTCTGGTATTCAGGGTATCATATAAAAGGTAGCCTGAACAGTTAAAAAGCAGTCTAAAGTCAACTCACTGCTACTTGGGAAGCTACCACTTAGGATACTCCTACCCTACTAAAAAATCCTGTGCAGGGAGGAATTTATTATGTATTAAAATAAAATTGAAACCTGTCCCCTAACATATGTGCAAAAACACTTGTCAGTTACAACAAGATTATCTTCAATGAAGAACATCTTAATTATAGAACCAGAGGCATTAAGCCAGGTAGATACAAGGATATTACCCTGCGGAGGTGGACTGGTGTTTGGCATGAAACCAGCTGTGTCCCATGGGCACCTTGGGAACTGTGCTACTTAGACTGGAAGGGTGTGGAGAGGACTGACCCAGGGCCCACCACCTCGGGCTGTGTATGCGCTCCTTCACGTCAGGCCAGCATGGTTCCCTGTATCTGGGTGCCAAAAATATTAATAAACAAACAAATCAAAAGACAGTTCTTAAGCCAGCAATGGGCACTGTCACCTTGTAAATACCTTTGTGTGCCTACTATTTATGCTATAACTCCAGCAATTATTAGGAAGTGTAAAAAGATGACCTGCCTAATTTTTGAAGATGAAGATTTTCTTCTTTCTCAGTGGCAGAAGTCCATGCAAGATTTGTAAACAGCGATACAAAATACTGTAAACATAACTTAACAGAGCTTGTATAAAACAGAAGTAAATCCAAATTTACAAGTGGGTTAAAAAAAAAAAAAAAAGAGGGCAGCTTCATACAAAGTTCTCCCTCCTGTGCCAAGTGATTTTTCTCCTCTTCTTTTTTTGATTACAAATATAATCCTGAGCTGAAAAACTGGGATTTGGGGGAGAGCCATCTTTGTGTACAAAATATCCAAAGGACGCTTACTCTGTTTTCTTTTTCTCTAGATATTAAACTGCCAGTGACAGTTCTGACGGAGTGACTTTGGAGGTGCTTATAGTTTAGTGTGGCGCCCAGGTCTAGAGCTAGCTGCAGAGCTTGCCATGGCAGCGGATGCTGCAGCATCCTCTGCCTCTTCCAGTTCATCCTGAAGTTCCTGGCTGACACTAGACTGCAAGGCGGCGGGGGTCAGCCACTACTTTGGGAGGCAACTCTGTAGAAAGGGTATACAGGAGCTGAAGTAGGCAAGTCGATTGATCCATCGAGGAATCTCTTTCCCACAAAGAATCTCTGACAAAGCTGAGGAAAAGTGGTTGCAGTTCTTATGCATCAGGTGGTAGGCATTGCCTTTATACTCCTTTCCCAGTTCTTCTACAATTTTTTCTATATCATCTTCTAGAAAGTCTGTGCTCCCTAAAACAACAGCTTCTTTAAATTTAAATGTTTCTCCTAGCTCAGAAGCATTTCCTGGGGAAATCTCAAATATTCCAGAAAAAGGATAAGGATGGCCACCATAAGCAAATTCTCTGCCATATACTTCAATTCCAGAATGAAAAACTCCAATTCCAATGGACGAGGTGTATTCATTCATCCAGTACATGTCGTACACGTTGAGCACCACTAACTGGTTAGCCCCCATCCTCCTCCCCGCAGCCGCCGACGCCTCGTCCTCAAACCGCTCGGTCTCCGCGGGGCGGAGGCCTCTGCTGCCCGCCGCAGCCTGGGTCGGAAGTATCTGGCAGCCAGGGCCGCTCCCGGGCGCTGCAGACGGAAACCTGTGTGAGGACCCGGCCGGACCAGTCAACATTTCAAGTTATTATTGAGAGACTGTATATTGCTTCCCATCATTTTGATTTCTGGTGCATTCTTGTTCTAGGTTTGTATTTCTGCAGTAATACCTTCATTAAGTATTTTCTGTTTCTGCTTGGGTATAGTTGTTCCTACCTTCCACTCTTTGTATTGCTTCAAGTATTCTCTGAGGGGCTGGCTTTCTTGACATGGATTCTTTCAGCCTATTTATGTCATAAAACATTTTCCTTTCTCCAACTATAGTAGACATGTTTGCTGGGTAAAGTATTCTGGGTTGACATCTATAGTCATTTAGAACTGGGAATACTTTGGTCCAAGCAATTCTGGCTTTCTTCGTTTGCATTAAAAAGGCAGCTGTGATTCTGATGGGTTTTCTTTTTTTTATTTAAATGTTTCTTTTTTCATTTATTTTTGTATGTGTATGAATGTACTGTCTGCTTGTAGGTTTGTGCACCCATGTTGTGCAATGCTGTGGAGGTCAGAAGAGGGTCTCGGATTCCCCTGGAACTGGAGTTCTCCTGGAATTGGAGTTACAGATAGTTCTTAGCCTCCATGTGGGTGCTGGAGATCAAACTCAGGTCCTCTGCAAGAGCAGTCGGTGCTCTTAACCGCTAGGCTATCTCTCCAGCCCCTAATGGGTTTTCTTTTATATGTGACTTGTTTTTCTCTTGTAGCTTTCAGTGTTCTCTGTTTTGAACATCTAGTGTTTTTACTATGGTATGGCACAGGGAATTTCTTTTCTGATTCTGTATATTTGGTGTTCTATCTGCTTCTTTTAGTTGTATGGTTATGTCTTTCCTTAATTTGGGAAAATTTTCTTCTACAATCCTGTTGAAGATCTGGTCAATACCATTTTCCTGGGATTCTTCACCTTCTTCTACACCTATGATGTGTAGGTTTGGTCTTTTCATGATGTCACACAGTTCCTGGTTATTCCATTCTTGTGTGTTTTTAAATTTTTCATAATTTTTGCTTGAATGATCCAGTTCTTCCATGTTATCTTCCAGTCTTGATATTCTATTTTCTACTTCATCCATTCTTTTTTTTTTTAATTTTTAAAATTTTTTTATTTTTAAGGGATTCTACAATATAATGACACAGTTATTTGCAGATAACATTGATGTTACTCAGTATGTCATACAATTAGGTAATTGGTGCATTTTGCAAGTATCTATGTCCAAATTTTGAACAACCCAAGGTTCCCATAGTTCAGTTGGAGAAGCTTGTATGCACAGGCATGTTGATCAGTTAGGAGTCCAGACTATATTCCTGTAGTCTCATGATTTACCCCTATCTCTCTGCAGCCCTTACAATCTACCACGCCTCCTCTTCCACAGTTTGTTCCCTGGGCTTTGGGAAAGGGGCACAAGTGGGTGAGAAGAAAACAGTCTAATTTCTTTGGAGTTGTCATTTTGGACTTTAGTCTCTTCAGGTTGTTTCCCTTCATGGGTTGACAGCTTTTCCAGTGATACCCTTTTTAGTCATACTAACAAAGCATAAGCTATTGGATGTACAGGCATTTAAGCAGTACCAATTATTGTGTCAAGCTAAGCTGTGAGCATAGACACAGATGCTTGGATGGTATGCTAATCCGCAAACTGTGGTTTCTCTATAAAGGGTGACAAGTTCTTATTGTGGCTTATAACATCTCCTAACCACTAGAGGACATAAGCTTGTGACATCCGCTGTGACTTATTCCTCCAAGGAGAGAGCTAATAGCCAAATAGATTTGGGATATATATATATAGAGACACTTGGCTGCCACTGTTGCACAGTATCTCCAGGCTGTTGAGGTGTAGCTGATATTGATGGAGGAGTCTTGCTTGTCTCAGGGAGACCAATATTTTGCTGTATTGCTTTAGTGGCCTTTGGTAACACTCTCTGGCATTTCAGAGGCCAGTTCTACACTAGCAAGTGACGTCTCATAACATTTTTCATGCTCACACCAGGTCTTCGACAACAGGGACTTACTGCCTTTCTCCTTGCATATATCCCACTTATAGGCAAAAGGCCTGTATAATTTGGGGGGAAGTGGGTTTGAATCCCCTAGCCAACATCTCCTAGGCAGAATAATTCATTGCTGATGTCAGAGCTTTCCTGTAGTAATATATTTTGCTTAATTACACACCTTATAAACACTTTACTATTGAATTTGGCTCTAGATAGAGAAATATCCTTTCACAGTTCCTATGCCTATCAGCCAATTAATAAAGGGTAGTTATGCCTGTTTTATAGGAAATTACCACTGTAACAATTGGCTCTAGTTTACAGTTAGGGAGTGGTTTCATTACCATCATGTTTTTCTTTTTTCTATAAAGGGGAGAGGTAGGAAGGTTTCTCAGTATCTGGAAGGTAAACTTCATTAGGGCCCATTATAAACAGTTAACACCAATATTATTCAGAGAGATGCTCAGTGTCTGTGACTCAGGCAGTCTTAGGTTCCTCTTTCTTTAATGTTCAGATGGGTCAACCTCTCTGCTGGCATTTCCCAGTCCATCCTGCATAGCCATAAGTTGTATGTTTTCAGGCATTTAGACTGGTGATTTTTACCTGTGGGAACATAAAATTCTCCTCCCATTGTTAGTTTCAAGATCAGAAAAATTGAAAATTTATCAATAGGATTGGAACACGGAGTTTTCCATTTGTATCCCAGAAAGGAACTTCATCCATTCTTTACTAAAGCTTTCCCCTATCCTTTCCAAATGGCTTATTGAGTGTTCCACTTCTTTTTTCATTTCAGCCCAAGTTTTCTTCAGTGTTTCTATATCTTTTGTGAATTCATTCCACAGTTTATCATTATCTTTTTTTAGTTATTTCATTTGTTTGTATGTGTGTTCTTTAAATTCTTTCTTTTTTGCAGGGGGGTGTTGAGACAAGGTCTCGCTTTAGTCCCAGCTGGCCTGGAGCTCACTCTGTAGACCAGGCTGGCCTTGAATTCACAGAGATCCACCTGCCTTTCCCTCCCAAGTGCTAGGATTAAAGATGCTCACTACCTTGCCTGGCTGTTCTTTAAATTCTTTGACCATGTTTATGATAGGTCTTTTTTAAGATCTGTGTCCTGGGCTGGAGAGATGGTTCAGCACACTGACTGATCTTGCAGAGGACCCAGATTTGATTCCCAGCACCTGCATGGCAGCTAAGAACTGTCTTTAAGCTGGGCATGGTGGCACACACCTTTAATCCCAGCACTTGGGAGGCAGAGGCAGGTGGGTCTCTGTAAGTTCAAGGCCAGCCTACAGAGTGAGCCCCAGGCCAGCTGGGACTAAAGGGAGACCCTGTCTAAAAAAAAGAAACTCTGTCCTGAGTTATAGGTTCTCGGCCGCCATGTGGGTGCTGGGGATCGAACCCGGGTCCTCTGCAAGAGCGGTCGGCGCTCTTAACCGCTAGGCCATCTCTCCAGCCCCATTTAGATTTCTTTTGTTTGTGATTCTAGTATGAAGCTCATGTTTATTTGTTGAGTTAAGGACTGGCTTTGCTTGTATTCTTCAGTTGTCTTTGTTGTCTTATTAGTATTAGTATTAGGTCTAGGCTTCACATTCTCACTTCTGACTGTACTGGAGAGATCAGCCACCCCTCACTCAGCCAGTCAGGAGCTTCCTGAGAGGCCTGTGACAGGCAATGATCAAGCAGGCTTGAACTCCTCACCACATGGGGTCCACCCACCAGCTCCCCAGGGCTGGCTGCAAATGTCTGTCTGCATCAGAGTCCAGGAGCAGGGAAGTCTATCCTGGAGCTGATGGAGGGGCCCCAGGTGCTCCCCAGCTAGTGGGTAGGGGGTCCATAATACCACCGCTGCCATGCAGCTGGGGACTCTCACCACCTAGTACAGGCCACCCTCACTCACTGGGAGAAATGTACTTATAGAACTCCTGAGTGTACACACAGGCTCTCCAGGCCTGTTTACCAACATGTGTATCTGTTTCTGGGGGCAGGGAAGTAAAGCATGGAGCCGAAGGAAGGGCCCCAGGTGTTCCCTATGTACTGAGCAGGGTTTCTGGAATGTCACCACTGCTGCTGCCTCTTGCTGCCTGCATGCTGGATGACTCTGCTGCCTCCTACTGCCTCCAGGAGCCCATGTTCCTCTCCCTTGATTCTGCCTCTGCTGGTCAGGCTGTGCCTGCTGCCCTGGGGGCCGTCATCTTGAAGATTCACTTTTTTGCTCTTTCTTTTCCTTAGTATGTATAAATGCTAATGTCCCTAATCACTTTGCACATAGGTTATCAGTTGTTTGAATGACTGCATAAATGACCGTTACAGAGCATCCATATGTTATATAAGGCTTGATAAAGATAAGGTCCAGATGCCAGGTGCCACCTGGAGTTGCAGACCACTGACCATATTTTCTTTGGTTCTCAACTACCTTGTTTTTTGTTTTGTATTATTGGCTTTGGGGAATTGTTTTGTTTGTTTTTTTGTCTTTTTGAGTCAGGGTCTCCCTGTAGCCCCAGCTGTCCTGGAACTCACTCTGTAGACCAGGCTGGCTTTGAACTCACAAAGATTCTCCTGCCTCTGCCTCTGAGTGCTAGGACTACTCAACCACCTTGATATCAATATTTGAGAAACACTGATCATTATGACTTTGTTAGGACCAGGTCAGAAAGAGTTTTTTTGTTGTTGTTTGTTTTGTTTTTGTCTTTTCGAGACAGGGTCTCCCTGTAGCCCTAGCTGTCCTGGAACTCATTCTGTAGACCAGGCTGGTCTTGAACTCACAGAGATCTGCCTGCCTCTGCCTCCCAAGTGCTAGGATTAAAGGCGTGCGCCACCACGCCTGGCCGGAAAGAGTTATTAATCAAAAGGAAAGGGTTAGCCATGCAGGAGCAACTCTCTAGTTGAAGCAAGCTTGGTTCCCATGAGTACCTTAACCGCAAGAATACAGTCCGAAAAAAAAAAAAAAAAAAAAAAAAAAAAGGCCGGCGTGATGGTACACACCTTTAATCCTCAGCAATGGGACAGAGGCAGGAGAATCGTTGTGAGTCAAGCAGCCTGTTCTATAGAGTGGAGTTCCAGACGCTGGGGCTACAGGGAGACCC
Source organism: Rhizomys pruinosus (assembly GCA_009823505.1). Lineage (NCBI taxonomy): Eukaryota > Metazoa > Chordata > Mammalia > Rodentia > Spalacidae > Rhizomys > Rhizomys pruinosus. Next base: position 66,849 of record VZQC01012169.1, read on the forward strand.
TCTCCTAAAAGACAAAAAAAAAAAAAAAAAAGAATACGTCCCGACCCTGAGTTTCCTGAAGTTCCCCCAGATTACTGAGGTCAGGTGAACTTCCCAGCCCTGTAGCAGTGCTTCTCCACCCCCTAAGAGACCCATTCTCTCCAGAGGGCTCTCACGCTGCTAAACACACCAACAGCTAAAGGTCACCACTCGCTCTGCCATTGTTGTTTTCTATAGCCCCGCAATTGTGTTTGTTGATGTCAACCAAATTCCTCTAGTTGTTGGGGGGTTTTTTTTGTTTTTTTTTTTTTTTTTTGTCTTTTAAAAGCTCTCTGTAACGACGTTTGAAGTCGCACTCCACCATCCCTGCGTGGAATGGGTTGTGTCCCAGAAACATTAACGATTGGCTCCCCTGATGCGTCAGTTTTCTTAATTGGTTCTGGTGCACCAGAAATTAATATTTTGTTGAAAGAACTAATCCTGGCGTGAGAGTTTTTCTATTTGGGCAATTTTTTTGGGACCCAACACTGTGTGCCGCCTCGTGGTTTCTTTTGTGAATGTGGCAGTTTGGAGTTCAACAACTTCTTACTTAAAGACAGGTCAGAGTAAATCCATTAATACTGTGAACTGTAAGAATATTACTTATGCAGCCCAGGCATGGTGGCCACTCCTTTAAACCTAAAGCATTGGGAGGCAGAGGCAGGCAGATCTTTTGTGAGTTCAGGCCAGCCTGGTCTATACAGAGTGAGTTTCAGGACGCTGGGGCTACAGGAGATACCCTTGTACTCGAAAAGACAAAAAAAAAAAAAATTACTTAGCAACTCACGGCTTAAAAAAAAAAGTAAAAAAAAAAGAATATTACTGATTATGAAATCTAACTTCAATATACTATATCCTGTTGCTTGAATTGCCAACCTTGCTCATTTACAAGGGTCATATGTAATATTGATCCTACCATTTATATAGTCTAGCATGTTTATATGTAAACTGCAGTATAAGGAATGACTAGCATGTTTTTTGGTTTTTTTTTTTTTTCTTTGGTCTTTTTGAGACAGGGTCTCCCTGTAGCCCAAGCTGTCCTGGAACTCACTCTGTAGACCAGGCTGGCCTTGAACTCACAAAGATCCACCTGCGCCTGCCTCCTGAGTGCTAGGATTAAAGGCGTGCGCCACCACGCCCGGCCTGACTAGCATGTTCAAGGGCACTACGTTCAAGTCCCATTTTTCCAAAAAGAAAGAAAAAAAAATTACAGGTTAACTTTAAAGAGCTATTCTTTATAGCTGTACCACAGTTTTATTAGTCATGGGTCCATTTTGAGGTAATGTTGCTGGCTGATCCCCAGTATATTCACAGTCGCCTGGAAATCTATTGTGCAAGTGTCAGAGGCAAAAAGATGCGGAAGTTTCAGTGTAAAGACAGCTGTGTGCGGTGGAGCAGGCATTATGAAGAACAGGACCCAAGGAAAGGTCTGTAGGTTTCCTAATCGGTCACTTGGAGAGAGCAATCTCCATAGAGTGGGGGTATAAGCATGGGGCAGAGTAACGTAAGGAAAACAAGTGACTAAAGAGAAATTGCCAGTGGGGGCAGTTCTGAGCTACTAAAATACAAAAGATTTTGGTTTGGAAGAAGTTTTTGGTTTTGCTTTTAAATGTAAGGAAAATTTTTTTTGGAGGGGGGGAATTGTTTGTTTGTTTTGGGTTTGGTTTTTGCTGGGGATCGAATCCCCCCAGCGTGCAATGCCTTGGAGGTCAGAAGAGGGTGTTGGATTCCCTGGAACTGGACGGTTTTCAGCCACCATGTGGGTGGATCGAACCCACGTCCTCTGCATGAGCAGTCGGCACTCTTAACTGCTAGGCCATCTCTCCAGCCCCAGAGGGGGGAATTTTTAATATGGCCATTTAATATGGCTAGTAATTCTTTTCTGTTCCTGTAACAGATGCCTGAGACAATCAATTTATACAGATGAAAGGTTTATTTGGGCTCCTCCATTTGGAGGTTTCAGTCCATGATCATATGCCACATTGCTGGGGGACACAGCACATCATGGCAGAGACCTGGTAACAGACAAAATCAACTCATCTCCCAGTCGGGAAGCAAGAATGAGGCAGGGTTCTGGACACCACAGTCCCCTTTGCGGGCATTTCTCCAGTGACCTAAAATTGTCCGAAAAGCTCTGCCCAAGTTCCTACCATTTCCCAAAGCAAGCTAGGGATCTGGCCTCTTAACTCCTGAGCCTGGGGGGCTCTAGGTCCAAACTATGTCAGTCACAGGCAAAACAAAAACTGGGGAAAAAAGATTCCAGAGAAGCAAGAAGGTAAGAACAGAGTTAGAGATCAGCCCTGGCCTGTCTTTCTAAGTAAGCAGGTGAGTCACTGGGCAGGAGGGGCCGCAATGGACCAGAGTGCCGATGAGTGACGGTCCCAGCCCTGTGAGGAATACCCTGAGAAATGTGCTCGATGTCATCTCTCTGGGGTCATTGCTTAAATTCATAAGCAATGAGTTTAATGAATGGGGTGGGAAACATAATTAAGGCTGAAAAATGATAGAACTGAAATTTGGAGCTAACCCAAATTCTTAGTTGGTTACGTGCATGCATTTTCTGCTAGTTGCTTCTAGCTCACGCTCACACTGTCTTACACTGATTCTTGTTTTCTTTTTTTTCTTTCTTTTTTTTGAGACAGGGTCTCCCTTTAGTCCCAGCTGGCCTGGAGCTGGCTATGTAGACCAGGTTGTCCTTGAACTCCGCCTGCTTCTGCCTCCCGAGCACTGGGATTAAAGGCATGTGCCACCATGCCCAGCAAAATAAATAATTTTTAAAGTAGAAATTATATTATACTAAAAGTGTGAGAAAGTCACAAAGTGGGAAGTGTTGTGAGTGAAACCCTCATCTATCAGTTTGGAAAGCACTCATTTATGCCTAGAAGTAAATTAAGAAAAGAACCAGGCCAGGCGTGTCAAAAAAACCAAAAAAAAAAAAAAAAAAGACCAAAAAATTATTTATTTTTACTTTATGTGTGAATGTTCTGTCTGTGTGGGTGTAAGTGGACCAGTTCGTGCAGTGCCTGTTGGATCCCCTGGAACTAGGGTTACAGATGATTATTAGCTGCCATGTGGGTGTTGGGAACTGAACCTAGGTGTTCTGCAAGAGCAGCCATTACTCTTAACCACTAAGCTATTTCTCCTGACTCTACTTAAAAAAAAAAGGGGGGGGGGATTTGTCACTCTAGCTCTGCCCTCAAATGTGAGATCCTCCTGCTTCAGCTCTCCAAGTGCCATGACTGCTAGGTGTGCTGGTGCACATCTCAGTACTCCAGAGGCAGAGACAAAAGGATTGGCCCAAGTTTGAGGCAAGCGAGGGCTATGTAGTGAGTCCAGGGGTGGTTATACACCTCACAAGTAAAAGTGTTTGCTGTATTGAGCCTGTAAACTGCAGTTTGAGCCCTCAGAACTCATGTTAAGTTGGAAGAAGGGAACTGACTCCATAAAGTTGTACTAATAAGAAATTAACAGACCAAGTCAAGTGCTGAGACTGCAGGTGTGCACACCATGTGTGGCATATTCTCTGCGCTGCTGATCCTTTGTACACTTCTCGTGCTTAGTGATAGAATTTTAACTTTGTTTAAAAGACTATTTTTATTTCATTAAGTACAGACAATTAAGATAAAGCCTCATGTATCCTAGGTTTCCCTTGAACTTGCTATGTAACCTAAGATGACTTTGAAATTCTATATGTGTGCATGTTTGTATGGGTGTGCACAGATGTGTATATGCATGTAGAGGCCAGAGGTCAGCATGAGCCATCTTCCTCTATGGCTCTCTGTGGGCCTTCTCCACTGACAGTCTGGAAGGAAGAAATACCACTCCAGAAATACCACTCCAGAACCCTGTCATGGTGAGACTCAAAGCTTTAGTTTGCTGTACAGCTTATATAGAGGACTTCCACCAATCAGTGGAAAGGGCACCAGAGCACATCCAACCACCATAAAGGTCAGAGGGAAGGTCAGGAGGGGTGCAGCCAATCACAGTGTGGGGGCAAAGTGACTCAGGTGCCAGGAACTGCTACTCTGCCTTCCAGTGAGGCAGCAGCATGACTCTGATGCCCTGCCAGGAACGGCCACCAAATTAGGCCCAGAAATGGCCTACAGCTCTCCTTTTGTGTGTGTGTGTGTGTGTGTGTGTGTGTGTGTGTGTGTGTGTGTGTGGTGTTTTGGAGACAGGGTCTCCCTGCAGCCCCAGCTGTCCTGGAATTCCCTATGTAGACCAGCCTGGCCTTGAACTCATAGGGGTCCACCTGCCTCTGCCTCTCAAGTGCTGGGATTAAAGTCATGTGCTACCATGCTGGCTCTCCATCTTTTTTTTTTTCTTATGTGTATGAATGTATTGTCTGCATGTAAGGTGGTGCGCCCGTGTAGTGCAATGCCACGGAGGTCAGAAGAGGGCATAGGATTCCCCTGGAACTGGAGTTAAAGACAGTTCTTAGCCGCCAACCAGGGTCCTCTGCAAGAGCAGTCGGTGCTCTTAACCACTAAGCCATCTCTCCAGCCCCTCTCCATCTTTTTAAAAAATACTTTTATATGTGTATGAGTGCCTATGTCCTACAAGGCCCACGGAGGTTAGCTAGGATGTCAGATCCCTGGTACTGGAGTTAGGGATGGCTGTTAGCTGCCCCGTGGGTGCTGGGAATTGAACCCAGGTCCTCTTGAAGAGCAGCCAGTGTTCTTAACTGCTGAGCCATCTCTGTAGCCCTGCTCCATCTTTTTTTTTTTAAAAAGGGTCTCTCACTGAACCTGGAGCTCATCAATTGGCCAGACTGCTGGCCAATGAGCTCTGGAGGTCTTAAGGTCCAAATGCCTCTAGCCCAACCTCAATGCTGGGATGATAATAAATACATGCCACCAAGGCTGGCTTTTTAGATGGGTCCTGGGGATTTAACTTCAGGTCTTCGTTATTGTGCATCAGATGCTTTATTACTGAACCATTGCCCCAGCCCCCAACTTGAACTTCTGATCCGTCCTGCCTATATCTCCCACATACTGGGATTATAGGCATGCATTACCAAATCTGGTTTAAATGGTGCAAAGGATCAAACTAAAGAATTTGGGTGCCGGGTGTGGTGGCGCACGCCTTTAATACTAGAACTCGGGAGGCAGAGGCAGGCAGACCTTTGTGAGTTCAAGGCCAGCCTGGTCTACAGAGTGAGTTCCAGGACAGCTGGGGCTACAGGGAGACCCTGTCTGGAAAAGACCAAAATAATAATAATAATAATAATAATAATAATAAGATAAAATAAAATAAAAGACTTTGGGTATGAGCACTCTACCAACTGAACTACGTTCTCAGATTATTTATTTATTTATGAAACAGGGTCTTGCTACATAGCCTAGGTGGAACTGACACTCACTATATAGCTCAGGCAGATCTCAAACTTTCCACAGTTCTGCCTCAGCCTCCTCAATGCTGGGATTATAGGCATGAGCTGCAGGCCTGACTCAACACACATCCCTCTTCTCTGACTCTACTCTCTTTCTCAATTTTTGCCATCTGTTTTTACATTTACATTATCAAGGTTGGCAAAATTTTCATTCTATTTTGCAATCACTGTTAGCAGTTCACCCCCTCTACAGCTTGACGTGGTTCACTGCAAATCACAGACCACATCTCCTCATGGGCCTTCTTGTTCTTCTTGGCATTCTCATGGTTTTCCTCTCTGTATTTTGGCCTAGATCACAACCAGAATTATTTTAGTATCTTATGAATTTCAGGGACCTATAAAACCTCCATTCGCTCCAGAAAACTGTGCCTTGGAGGCCACTTCTTCCTTGCTTCCAAATTGTTTTATTTATTTATTTATTTATTTATTTATTTATTTATTTATTTATTTATTGGTCTTTTTGAGACACAGTCTCCCTTTAGTACTAGCTGGCCTGGAGCTCACTATGTAGACCAGGCTGGCCTTGAACTCACAGAGATCCGCCTGCCTCTGCCTCCTGAGTGCTGGGATTAAAGGCATGCGCCACCATGCCCAAGACGGTTCTTAGCCACCATGTGGGTGCTGGGAATTGAACCCGGGTCCTCTGCAAGAGCAGTCGGTGCTCTTAACCGCTGAGCCATCTCTCCAGCCCCCTTTTTAAATTTATTTATTTATTATTATTTATGTGTATGAGTGTACTGTCTGCATGTAGGTTGGTGCACCCATGTCGCACAATGCCAGGGAGGTCAGAAGAGGGTATCGATTCCCCTGGAACTGGAGTTAAAGATGGTTCTTAGCCGCCATGCAGGTGCTGGGACTCGAACCCTGGTCCTCTGCAAGAGCAGTCAGCACCCTTAACTGCTGAGCCATCTCTCCAGCCCCAAGTTTCTTTTTTATTCTAATAGTCCAGTTGTCATCTTAAGAGTTTGCTGTTCTGAGTGGAATCCAGGAGACAGAAACAGGTGGATTTCTGTGAAATTGAGGCTAGCCTGGTCTACATAGTGAGTTACAGGTCAGCTGGGGTTCTTAAAAAAAAAACCACAAAACTGGGGCTGGAGAGGTGGCTGTCATTAAGAGCACTAGCTACTGTTGCAGAGGACCAAGGTTAATGCCCATTCATAACAACCATACTTAATGCCCATACCAATTTGGCCAGGGGACTTAAGGGATAACTTTGTTCCTTGCCCTCAGGTCAACTAAGTCCCAGGGGACTATGCATCTCTTGAAATGTCCTGCAAATGTGAGTCACCAGTCTTCCTGTGCAGGGAGGTCTTGGAGATCCACTAATGGGACTTCAGCCAGTGTCCAGTCTATAAAGAGGAAAGTCTGCTCATGCTTCAAAAAGGTAAACCTGGTTTAGCAAGACTGTCCTCAAGTAGATGGAACTGGAAAATGAAAAGCCAAAAGGAGCCAGGGTCTCCCCCCGCCAAAGAACCTGAGTGACCCTTGAGGACCAGATCCTCAACTGACCTTGAGAAAACAAAAACCTTGGTTAATCTGGGCTAACAGTGTGGCCTTAAACACCCAAAAGGAAAGTATAACCAGAAATAAATAAATAGTAAGGCCTGATAAATTGTATTTCAGGTATAAAACTTGAGAGCTTAGTAAAAAGACAAAAGAGCACAGACATTTTGCCTGTCTTGCTGGCAAGTGCAGCTACCCTGTGGCTGCCACTGCTTTTGCCATCCTTCAAAGATATGAAACACAGCCTTTCAACCTTCCAATATGGACTGAAGACTCATGTCTCTCTAAGAATCCTCCAAACCTTCAGTGCCAGATGGGGACTGCTAAGATATCCAGCTTGTGGACTGAGCAACTAGTGGGGTTTCAGCCTCTTCAGAGTATAGACTGCCATTGTTGGACTACCCAGGCTGTATCAAGGAGGTCAATACAGGAAGATCAAGACAGGACGTGGTGCTTACTGGACCTCATTTGGTGACCACGAGAAGGATGACCCCAGTGTGGAGCACAAGGTCAGGACTGTTGGTCGTTTGGGCTTGTCAAGGAGGAGCCTTCAAACAATTCCTTTGAAAAGGAATTTGAAAAGAAAAACATGACATCTTTCAGCTTAATAAAGAAACAAAATTAAAAAATTAAAAAAAAAAAAAGAAATCATGCCAGGCATGGTGGCGCATGCTTTTAATCCTAGCACTTGGGAGGCAGAGGCAGGCAGATCTTTGTGAGTTCAAGGCCAGCCTGGTCTACAGAGTGAGTTCCAGGCCAGCTGGGGCTACATGGAGACCCTGTCTTGAAAAGACCAAAAANAAAAATATAACAAGCTGAAGATGCTAAAATTTATGACATCATGATCTTGATATATGTGTGGCATGCATATATGCACATATTGGAGTGATGCAAATCGGAAGGAACAACAACAAAAGACTGGGTTGAAGAACTGACTGAAACGGTGAACTTCTGCCTGAAACAGTAAACTTCTGCATCGAAAATTTTAAGAGACTGAGAAAAAGATGAAAAACATGTTTGGCAGAATGCACGAGCTCTGGTGGGGTGGGGGGGGCAAGGAAGGGGGAACGGGTCTAGATTTGATCGGGAAATGTATGAAATGCGCAAAGCTTCAATAAAAAATTGGCTTTAAAAATATATAAATAAGCTGGGCGTGGTCACACATGCCTTTAATCCTAGTACTTGTGAGGCAGAGGCAGGCAGATTTTTGAGTTCAAGGCCAGCCTGATCTACATAGTGAGCTCTAGGACAGTTGGGGCTACAGGGAGACCCTGTCTCAAAAAGACCAAAATAATTAATTAATTAATTAAAATAAAATAATTCATTAAAAAAACTACCGGAAAGGCTGGAGACACAGGCTCGATTTCAGTGTAGGAGCGGCTCCAGGGTTTCCGCAGCTGCCTCTTCAAGGGTGGTCCACTCCGCCAATGCCACTCCCACTGCTGGATCGCTACTGCCAAGAAATGAAAGCCAGGACCCCGACTTTGACGGAACCACAGCTGGCCACTCATCAGTCACTTGTTTGGCTCTGCCGCTACAGTAACAAGGCAAATGGCAGCTCTGGGCAGAGCCAGTTTCCTCACTTTTTTTTTTTCTTAATTTTTATTTATTTATTTATGTGTATGAATGTACTGTCTGCATGTAGGTTTGTGCACCCGTGTCGTGCAATGCCGCGGAGGTCAGAAGAGGGTGTCAGATTCCCCTGGAACTGGAGTTCTCCTGGAATTGGAGTTACAGACGGTTCTCGGCCGCCATGTGGGTACTGGGGATCGAACCTGGGTCCTCTGCAAGAGCAGTCGGTGCTCTTAACCGCTAGGTCATCTCTCCAGCCCAGTTTCCTCAGTTCTAAATCCAAGTCTTCTGTGTGAATGTATAAACGCCAAACAGAATAGTAATGTCAGTCAGGCAAGTCAGTGCGTGAGAAGTTCAGAGTTAAAGCTAGTGGTGGTAGTGTACATCTTAATCTCAGTGTTTGGGAGGCAGATGCAAGGGGAGCAAGAATTCACCATTATCTTTGTTTATTTAATGAGTTTGAGGCTAGCAAGCATGGCTACAAGGGACCTTGCTTCAAACCAACTGTGCTGTTAGTTTTTATTGTGAACTTGGCACAACATGAGTCAACTGGAAAGAGTAACCTCAGTCAGGGGGTTGCTCAGACGAGACTGGCCTATGTCTATATTTGTGAGAGACTGTTGAGATTAATGACTGATGTGGAAGCACCTCGTCCACTGTGGACAGCACCACCCCTAGACAGGGGGTGGGGGACCTATATAAGAAAGCTAGTGCACGCCTTTAATCCTAGCACTTGGGAGGCAGAGGCAGGTGGATCTTTGTGAGTTCAAGGCCAGCCTGGTCTACAGAGTGAGTTCGAGGACAGCTGGGGCTACAGGGAGACCCTGTCTCAAAAAGACCAAAAAAAAACCTTGGTTAATCTGGGCTGTGTGGCCTTAAGCATCCAAAAGGAAAGTAAAACCAGAAATAATCAGTAAGGCTTGAGAAATTGTACTTCAGGTATATAAAACTTGAAAGATCTTAGTAAAAACAAAAAGGAATGCCGGGCATGGTGGTGCACGCCTTTAATCCTAGCACTTGGGGGGCAGAGGCAGGAGGATCTTTGTGAGTTCAAGGCCAGCCTGGTCTACAGAGTGAGTTCCAGGACAGCTAGGTCTACAGGGAGACCCTGTCTCGAATAAGACAAAAAGAAAAAAAAGAGAGAGCACTATTGCCTGGCCTGTCTTCGATTCTTACTGGCAAGTGCATCTACTCTATGGTGGCCACTGCTTTTGCCATTCTTCAAAGACATAAGACACAGCTTTTTTTTTTTTTTTTTTTTTTTGTCTTTCTGAGACAGTCTCCCTTGCGAGCCCGCTGTCCTGGAACTCACTCTGTAGACAGCTGGCCTTGAACTCACAAAGATCCGCCTGCCTCTGCTCTCCGAGTGCTATGATTATAGGCATGCGCCACCCCACAACGACACAGCTTTTATTGTTTTTTATTTTATTTTATTTTTATTAAAAAAAAAATTTTTTTTAATTTAATTTATTTTTGTGTTTGTATGAATGTATGTCTGCATGTAGGTCTCTGTGCACCCATGTCCATGCAATGCCGCGGAGGTCAGAAGAGGGTGTCGAGTTCCCCTGGAACTGGAGTTCTCCTGGAAATTGGAGTTACAGACGGTTCTTAGCCTCCATGTGGGTCTGGGGATCGAACCTGGGTCCTGCAGAGAGCAGTCGGTGCTCTTAACCGCAGGCCATCTCTCCAGCCCAAGACACCAAGCTTTTAAACCTCAAATATGCTGAAGACTCAGTCTCTCCAAGAATCCTCCAAACCTTCAAATACCAGATGGGGACTATCTGAGATATCCAGCTTGTAGGGCTGAGCAATATATTGGGATTTCAGCCTCTCAGGGTATATAACTGCCATTTGGACTACCCGGGCTGTATCATGGAGACCAGTACAGGAAGATCAAGATAGGACGTGGTGCTTACTGACCTCATTTGGTGACATGGAGGGAAAGACCCCAGTGTGGAGCACAAGGTCAGGATAATGGTTGTTTGGGCTTGCCAAGAGGAACCTTCAAATCTTTCTTAAGGAAAACATAACATCTTTAGAAAAGAAAGAAAGAAAGAAGAAAAAAGGAAAGAAAGAAAGAAAGAAAGAAAAGAAAATCCGCATTTCAGGGATATGTGTACGTATGATGTTTTATGTGTGTATATAATTACATATATATAGTAGTTATATATATAATATATATCTGACTGCCATACAAGTTGGAGAGAACAACAACAACAAAAGAACTGGAAAAAATCTCTGGAAAGACTTGAAAAGAGATGCAGGACATGTGTGGCAGAGTGTGGGAACTTGGGTGGGGTGGGGGCATGGAAAGGGAAGTGACTCTAGATTTGATTGAGAAATGATGTATGGAAAAAGTTTAATAACAATAAAAAAAAAGAGGCTGACTAGTTGGAGATGGTAGTGAAGGCCTATAATCCTTACAGGAGGCTGGAAAGAGAGGCCCGCCATGACTTTGAAGGCAGTCCACGTACAAAGCGAGACTCTATAAATAAATCAGAGAGGTGTGGGCTCCTTACTATAGAAGTGGGAGTTATAAAAAGGAAGGAGGCACCGGGCATGGTGGCGCACGCCATCATTAATCCTAGCACTCCAGAGGCAGAGGCAGGTGGATCTTTGTGAGTTCGAGGCCAGTCTGGTCTACTTAATGAACTCCAGGCCAGCTGAGACTAAAGGGAGACCCTGTCTCAAAAAGACAAAAAAAAAGGAAGGCAAGAAGGAATCATCCACGTCATGAGGAATTAAAAGCTGCTCAGTGTGAACTTACAATTCGTTTAACTTAGACACAGGAGACTATGTTTATTTATAGGTATACATGCAGATACCACTAACACACAAATTTCCTTGTGCTGTAACTGAGAGTCTAAAAGCTATAAACCTCAGTAGCAACAAGCAGTCACACACTTTTTGTTTATTTGTTTTACTAACAGTCTTCCATGAAAAAAAAAGCCAGAGCTCTTGGAGAAGTGGTTGATTCTAGAACTGGAGGAGGTGCTTGGCGCATTTCAGTGTTCCAAAGTAAGAAAATACTCAAAAACAAAACACAACACAAAAGTTGAGATGTACCGGGGGGAAGGGAAAACTGAAAGAGTTCTCCATAGTCAAAGTTCCATTAATTTGAACAAAGAAAATACAAAATATAAAATAAATATTCGGGGCTGGAGAGATGGCTCAGGGGTTAAGAGCAGAGGCAGAGGCAGGCGGATCTTTGTGAGTTCAAGGCCAGCCTGGTCTACAGAGTGAGTTCCAGGCCAGCTGGAGCTACAGGGAGACCCTGTCTCGAAAAGACAAAAAAAACAAAAAAGNGTGTCATATGCCACGGAGGTCAGAAAAGGGCATAGGATATCCCCTGGAACTGGATTTAAGACAGTTCTCTAGCCGCCAACCAGAGGTCCCTCTGCAAGAGCAGATCGGTGCTCTTACCACTAGCCATCACTCCACCCCTCCTCCCTTTTATACTTTTTATTGTATAGTGTGCTTATGTGTACATGCTTAGTGATGAGGTTGCTCACGGAGTATCAAGAAGAGTTGGTCCCTGGACATTGGGTTAGGGATGGCTGTTAGCTGCCCCCGTGGAGGGCTGGGAATTTGAACCGGTCCTCTTGAAGAGCGCCAGTTGGTCATAAACATGGCTGAGCCAGCTGCTGTAGCCCGGCTCCCATCTTTTTTTTTTTTAAAAAGGGTCTCTCACTGAACCTGGAGCTCATCAATTGGCCAGAGGCTGGCCAATGAGCTGCTGGAGGTCTTAAAGGTCCAATGCCTCTAGCCCAACCTCAATTGCTGGGATGATATATAAATGACATGCCACCAAGGCTGGCTTTTTAGATGGGTCCTGGGGATTTAACTTCAGTCTTCGTTACTTGTGCTCAGATGCTTTATTACTGAACCATTGCCCCAGCCCCCAACTTGAACTTCTGATCCGTGCTGCCTATAATCTCCCACATACTGGGATTATAGGCATGCATACAAATCTGGTTTTAAATGGTGCAAATGGATCAAACTAAAGAATTGGGTGCCGGTTGTGGTGGCGCACTCCTTTTAATACTCGACTCGGGAGGCAGAGGCAGCATCCTTTGTGAGGTGTCAAGGCCAGCCTGTTCTACAGAGTGGAGTTCCGGACAGCTGGTGGCTACACGGAGACCCTGTCTGAAAAGACCAAACATAATATAATAAGTAATAATAATAATAAGATAATAGTAAAATAAATGAAAGACTTTGGGTATTGAAGCACTCTACCAACTGACTAACGATTCTCAGATTTTATTTATTTATGAACAGGGTCTGTTGCTGACAGTAGCCTAGTGAACTGACACTAAGCTCACTATATAGCTCAGGCAGATCCTCAAACTTTCCACAGTTTTCTGCCTCAGCCTCTCTCAAGTGCTGGGATATATAGGCATGAGCTGCAGTGCCTGACTCAACAACACATCCTCTTCTCTGACTCTACTCTCTTTCTCAATTTTATGCCATCTGTTTTTACATTTACATTATCAAGGTTGGCAAATTTATCCATTCTATTTTTGACAATCACTGTTAGAGTCCGTTCACCCCCTCTGACAGCTGTGACGTGGTTGCACTGCAAACACAGACCACATCCCTCAGGGCCTTCTTGTTTCTTCTTGGCATTCTCATTGGTTTTCGCCTGCTGTATTTTGGCCTAGATCACAACCAAAATTAGTTTAGTATCTATGAATTTCAGGGACCAATAAAACCGCCATTCGCCCAGAAACTGTGCGCTTGGAGGCCACTTCATCTCCTTGCTTTTCCAAATTGTTTTATTATTTATTTTATTTATTTAATTTATTTATTTATTTTATTTATTTTTTGTAATTGGTCTTTTGAGACACAACAGTCTTCCGTTTAGTCCAGCTGGCCTGGAGCTCACGATATGTTAGACAAGGACTGGCCCTTGAACTCACAAGAGATCCGCCTCGCCATCTCGCCTCCGAGGCTGGGATTAAAGCATGCGCCAACACAGCCCAAAGACGGTTCCTTCTTTAGAACCCATGGGGGGCTGGGAATTGAAACCCGGTCATCTGCAAGTAGCAGTCGGTGCTCTTAACAACAGCTTGAGCATTCTCTCCAGGCCCCCTTTTTAAAATTTATTTATTTATTATTACTGTTTTTGGTGTGGCAGTTAACTGTCTGCATGTGGTTGGTGGCATCCCATGTCCGCAGCAATCCAGGGAGGTCAGAAGAGGGTCATCTGATTCCCTGGAACCTGAGTTACAAAGATGGTTCTTAAGCCGCCCATCAGTGCTGGGATCAACCCTGGTCCTCTGCAAGAGCGGTCAAGCACCCTTAACTGCTGAGACCATCTCTCCAGACTCCCAGTTTCTTTTTTTTATTCTAATAGTCCAGTTGTCATCTTAAGAGTTTGCTGTTCTGAGTGGAATCCAGGAGACAGAAACAGGTGGTTTCTGTGAAATTGAGGCCAGCCTGGTCTACATCAGAGTGAGTTACAGGTCAGCTGGGGTTCTTAAAAAAAAAGAAACAAAAAAACTGGGGGGCTGGAGAGGTGGCTCAAGGTTAAGAGCAACTAGCTACTGTTGCAGAGGACCAAGGTTATGCCGCATCATAACAACCATGACTTAATGCCCATAAACAGATTTGGCCAGGGTGACTGTAAGGAGGATAATCTTTGTTCCTGGCCCTCAAGGTCAACTAAGTACCAGAGGAACTAATGCATCTCTTGAAATGTCCTGCAAATGTGAGTCACCAGTCTTCCTGTGCAGGGAGGGTCTTGGAGAATCCTAATGGGAGCTTCAGCCAGTGTCCAGTTTATAATGAGAGAAAGTCGCTGCTCAGCTTCAAAAAAGGTAAACCTGGTTTAAGCAAGGACTGTCCTCAAGTAGATGGAAACTGTGAAATGAAAAGACCTAAAAGAGCCAGGGGTCATCCCCCCGCGCCAAAGAACCTGAAGTTACCCTTTAGGACCAGATCCTCAACTGACCTTGAGAAAACAAAAACCTTGGTTAATCTGGCTAACAGTGTGCCTTAAATGCACGCCAAAAGGAAGTAATAACCAGAAATAAATAAATAGGTAAGGCCTGATAAATTGTATTTCAGGTATAAAACATTGAAGAGTAGTAGTAAGAAAGACAAAAGAGCAACAGACAATTTGCCTGTCTTGCTTGCAAGTGCCACTACAACCTGTGGCTGGCCACTGAGCTTTGTCACTCCTTCGAAAGACATGAGAAACAGCCTTATCAACCTTCCAATATGGACTGAAAACTCATGTCTCTCTAAGAATCCTCCAAAACCTTCCAAGTGCCAGATGGGGACTGCTAAGAAATCCAGCTTGTGGTGACGGAGCAACTAGTGGGGTTTCAGCATCGCTCTTCAGAGTATAGACCTGCCCATTGTTGGGACTAGCCCAGGCTGTATCAGACGGTCAATACAGGAAGATCAAAGACAGGACGTGGGTAGCTTACGGACCTCATTTATTGACCCACGAGGAGGAGACCCCAGTGTGTGAGCACAAGGTCAGGACTGTTGGATCCGGTTTGGGCTTTGTCAAGGAGGAGGCTTCAAACAAGTCCCTTGAAAGAATTTGAAAAAGAACATGACATCTTTCAGAATAAAGAAAAAAAAAAAAAAAAAAAAAAAAAATTAAAAAGTAAAAAAAAAGAAATCAGCCAGCATGGGTGGCGGATGCTTTAATCCTAGCACTTGGGGAGCAAGGCAGGCAGATCTTTGTTGAGTTCAAGGCCAGCCTGGTCTAAGAGTGAGTTCCCAGGCCAGCTGGGGGCTACATGGTAGGACCCTGTCTTGAAAAGACCAAAAAAAAAAATAAAAAAAAAGAAAAAAAAGAAAAGAAAAAAATATAAACAAGCTGAAGATGCTAAAAATTATGAACATCAAGATTATTGTAATGTGTGGCATGCATATATGCACATATGTGAGTAGATGCAAAATCGTAAGGAAACACCACAAAGACTGGTTGAAAACTGACTGAACGTGAACTTGAAAAAAAAAACTGAAACAGTAAACTTCTCCATCGAAAATTTTTAAGGAGACTGAGAAAAGATGAAAAACATGTTTGTGCAAGAATGCACGAGCTCTGGTGGGGTGGGGGGGGCAAGGGAAGGGGGAACGGGTCTAGATTGATCGGGAAATGTAAGGAATGCGCAAAGCTTCAATAAAAAATTGGCTTTAAAAAATATATAAAATAAGCTGTGGCGTTCCACATGCCTTTATCTAGTACTTGTGAGCAGAGGCAGGCAGATTTTTAGAGTTCAAAGGCCAGCCTGATCTACATAGTGGGCTGCTAGGACAGTTGGGGCTAATACAGTGAGACCCTGTCTAAAAAGACAATAATAATTAATAGTAAGTTAAAAATAAAAATAATTCATTAAAAAAAACTAACGGAAAGGCTGGAGACACAGGCTTCGATTTCCAAGTGTAGGAGCGGCTCCAGGGTTTCCGCAGCTGCCTCTTCAAGGGTGGTCCACTCCGCCAATGCCACTCCCACTGCTGGATCGCTACTGCCAAGAAATGAAAGCCAGGACCCCGACTTTGACGGAACCACAGCTGGCCACTCATCAGTCACTTGTTTGGTTGCTCTGCCGCTACAGTTAAACGAAGGCAAATGGCAGCTCTGGGCGAGCATTTCCCTCACTTTTTTTTTTTTCTTAATGTTTTATTTATTTATTAGTATGTGTATGAATGTGACTGTCTTGCATGTAGGTTTGTGCACCGTGTCGTGCATGCCGCGAGGTCAGAAGAGGTGTCAGATTCGCCTGGAACTGGAGTTCTCCTGGGAATGGAGTTATCGACGGTTCTCAGCCGCCCATGTTGGGTGCTGGGGATACGGAACCTGGTCCTCTGCAAGAGCAGCGGTGCTTTAACCGCTAAAGTCATCCTCCAGCCCATGTGTTCCTCAGTTCTAAATCCAGTGTTCTGGTGTGAATGTATAAACGCCAACAGAATATAGGTCAGTCAGGCAAGTCAGTCGTGAAAGTTCAAGAGTTATAAGCTAGGTGTGGTAGTGTACATCTTTAATCTCAGTGTTTGGGAGAGATGCAAAGGGGAGCAGAAATTCATTCACATGTATCTTTGTTTATTTAATGAGTTTGAGGCTAGCAAGCCATGGTCTACAGGGACCTTGCTTTCAAACCAACTGGTGCTGTTATTTTTTATTGGTGAACTTGGCAACAACATGAGCAAAACTGGAAAGAGTAACCATCAGTCCAGGGGGTTGCTCAGACGAGACTGGCTCTAATGTCTATATTTTGTGAGAAGACTGTTGAGATTAATGACTGATGTGGAAGCAACCTCGTCCCACTGTGGGACAGCACCACCCTAGACAGGGGGTGTGGGGACCTATATAAAGCTAGTGCACCTGCCTTAATCCTAGCCTTGGGAGGCAGAGGAGGTGGATCTTTGGTGAGTTCAAGGCCAGCCCTGGTCTACAGAGTGAGTTCGAGGACAGCTGGGCTACAGGGAGACCCTGTCTCAAAAAGACCAAAAAAAAAACCTTGGTTAATCTGGCTGTGTGGCCTTAAGCATCCAAAAGGAAAGTAAAACCAGAAATAATCAGTAAGGCTTGAAGAAATTGTACTTCAGGTATATAAAACTTGAAAGATCTTAGTAAAAACAAAAAGGAATGCCGGGCATGGTGGTGCACGCTTTAATCCTAGCACTTGGGGGGCAGAGGCAGGAGGATCTTTGTGAGTTCAAGGCCAGCCTGGTCTACAAGTGAGTACAGGAGTTCAAGGCCAGTAGGTCTACAGGGAGACCCTGTCTCGAATGAAGACAAAAAGAAAAAAAAGGAGAGCACTTTGCCTGGCTGTCTTCGATTCTTACTGGCAAGTGCATCTACTCTGTGGGCCCTGCTTTTGCCATTCTTCAACAGACATAAGAACACAGCTTTTTTTTTTTTTTTTTTTTTTGTCTTTTGAGACAGTCTCCCTTGCAGCCCCAGCTGTCTGAACTCATTCTGTAGACCAGGCTGGCCTTGAACTCACAAAGATCCGCCTGCTCTCTGCTCCCGAGTGCTATGATTATAGGCATGCGCCATCCCCAGCACAGACACAGCTTTTATTTTTTATTTTATTTATTTTTTTAATTAAAAAATTTTTTTTAATTTAATTTATTTTGTGTGTGTATGAATGTACTGTCTGCATGTAGGTCTGCTGCACCCATGTCCATGCAATGCCGCGGAGGTCAGAAGAGGGTGTCGAGATTCCCCTGGAACTGGAGTTCTCCTGGAAATTGGAGTTACAGACGGTTCTTAGCCTCCATGTGGGTCTGGGGATCGAACCTGGGTCCTCTGCAAGAGCAGTCGGTGCTCTTAACGCCTAGGCCATCTCTCCAAAGCACAGCCACAGCTTTTAAACCTCAAATATGACTGAAGATCACGTCTCTCCAATGAACTCCAAACCTTCAAATACCAGATGGGGACTATTGAGATATCCAGCTTGTGGGCTGAGCATATGGGATTTCAGCCTCTCAGAGTATATAACTGCCATTATTGGACTACCCAGGCTGTATCATGGAGACCAGTACAGGAAGATCAAGATAGGACGTGGTGCTTACTGAACCTCATTTGGTGACCATGGGAGGGAAAGACCCCAGTGTGGAGCACAAGGTCAGGATTGATGGTTGTTTGGGCTTGCCAAGGAGGAACCTTCAAATACTTTCTTAAGGAAAACATAACATCTTTTAGTAAAGAAAGAAAGAAAGAAAGAAAGAAAGAAAGAAAGAAAGAAAGAAAGAAAAGAAAATCCGCAATTCAGGTGATATGTGTACGTATGATATTTTATGTGTGTATATAATTACAATATATATATATTATATATATAATATATATTATGCAAATACAAGTTGGAGAGAACAACAACAACAAAAGAACTGGAAAAATCTCGAAAGACTTGAAAAGAGATGCAGGACATGTGTGGCAGAGTGTGGGAACTTGGTGGGGTGGGGGCATGGAAGGGAGATGTACTCTAGATTTGATTGAGAAATGAATGATGTATGGAAAAAGTTTATAACTAATAAAAAAAAAGAGCTGACTTAGTTGGAGATGGTAGTGAAGGCCTATAATCCTTACAGGAGGCTGGAAAGAGAGGCCCGCCATGACTTTGAAGGCAGTCCACGTACAAAGCGAGACTCTATAAATAAATCAGAGAGGTGTGGGCTCCTTACTATAGAAGTGGGAGTTATAAAAAGGAAGGAGGCACCGGGCATGGTGGCGCACGCCATCAATTAATCCTAGCACTCCAGAGGCAGAGGCAGGTATGATTGGCCATTTTTGGTCTACAAGGGCCAGTCTAGTTACAAGTGACTCCAGACCAGCTGGAGCTAAAGGGGACCCGTCTCAAAAAAAGACAAAAAAAAGGAAGGCAAGAAGGAATCATCCACGTCATGAGGAATTAAAAGCTGCTCAGTGTGAACTTACAATTCGTTTAACTTAGACACAGGAGACTATGTTTATTTATAGGTATACATGCAGATACCACTAACACACAAATTTCCTTGTGCTGTAACTGAGAGTCTAAAAGCTATAAACCTCAGTAGCAACAAGCAGTCACACACTTTTTGTTTATTTGTTTTTACTAACAGTCTTCCATGAAAAAAAAAGCCAGAGCTCTTGGAGAAGTGGTTGATTCTAGAACTGGAGGAGGTGCTTGGCGCATTTCACGTGTTCCAAAGTAGAAAATACTCAAAAAAACAAAACACAACACAAAAAGTTGAGATGTACCGGGGGGAAGGGAAAACTGAAAGAGTTCTCCATAGTCAAAGTTCCATTAATTTGAACAAAGAAAATACAAATATAAAATAAATATTCCGGGGCTGGAGAGATGGCTCAGGGTTAAAGAGCAGAGGCAGAGGCAGGCGGATTTGTGAGTTCAAAAGGCCAGCCTGGTTCTACAGAGTGAGTTTCCAGGCCAGCTGAGCTACAGGGAGCCCCTGTCTCGAAAAGTACAAAAAAAAAAAAAAAAAAAAAGAGCCGCAACTGCTCTTGCAGTTCGAGTCCCGGCACCCACATGGCAGCTAAGAACTGTCTTTAACTCCAGTTCCAGGGGAATCCGACGCCCTCTTCTTACCTCCGAGGCATTGCACAACACAGGTGCACCAACCTACATGCAGACAGTATACTCATATGCATAAAAAATAATAAATAGGCCAGGTGTGGTGGCGCACGCCTTTAATCCTAGCACTGGGAGGCAGAGGCAGGCGGATCTTTGTGAGTTCAAGGCCAGCCTGGTCTACAGTGCGAGTTCCAGGACAGCTAGGGCTACGGGGAGACCCTGTCTCAAAAAGACCAAAATAATAATAATAATAATAATAATAATAATAAATAATTAAAATAAATATCCATGAGCTCATGCTGATGGCATAAATAAATAATTGTGCTGGGTTTGGTGGCACATACCTGTTACCCAGCACTTCCAGGGAAGAGGCAGGACGATCATGACGACACAGGCAGCCTGAGCTATAGAGGGAGACTGTGTCCCTCCCCACAGCCCTACCTAAATAAGCAATTTAATGCATGAATGTATGAGCAAAATGAGACAAGTGCCCCATGCAAAATAATTCTACATAACTGATACGGGTGGTTCACAAATGCCTGGAATTCCAGCTCCAAGGGAACCAATGCCCCCTTCTGACTGTGGGCACCTGTGCACACAAACCCAGAGACATACAAATAAAAACAAAAATAAAAAATGCTTCAAACTGAAAAAAATCCTCTAGGTATAAACATATAAACCACACACATATATTAATAATTTATAATATGATATAGATATGAAAATTTCATGTGGATTTCTTACTTGATACTAAATTGAGTATTGTACCTTTGGAGTTAAGTATAGTACATATTTTTAAAATTTTATTTATTTTGTATGTGTATGAGTGTACTGTCTGCAGGTATATTGGTGCACCCATGTCGTGCAATGCTGCGGAGGTCAGAAGAGGGTGTCAGATTCCCCTGGAACTGGAGTTAAAGATGGTTCTCAGCTGCCATGTGGGTGCTGGGGATCGAACCCGGGTCCTCTGCAAGAGCAGTTGGCGTTCTTAACCGCTTGGCCATCTCTCCAGCCCACTACAGTACATTTTATCCTTCCTGATCAGGGTTGCCTTCAAGCAGCCTAAGTCTAAGACGATGTGCTGGATGGGTTTAGTGTCAACTTGACACACCTGGATTTAGGGAGCCTAGATTGGGGAATTGGCTCCATTGTACTGGCCTGTGGCCATATCTGTGGAGTGTTTTCTTGATTCATGAGTGATGTGGGCAGCCCCAACCCACTGTGGGCAGTGCCACCCCTGGGCAGGTTGTTGTGTGTTATATAAGAAAGCAGGCTGAGAGCGAGGCGTGGTGGCGCACGCCTTTAATCCTAGCACTTGGGAGGCAGAGGCAGGCAGATCTTTGTGAGTTCAAGGCCAGCCTGGTCTACAGAGTGAGTTCCAGGACAGCTGCGACTACAGGGAGACCTTGTCTCAAAAACAAAAAAAAAAAAAATTACTTGCACTCACAGCTTTAAAAAAAAAAGTAAAAAAAAGAATAGTAACTACTGATTTGATCTAACTTCAATATACTATATCCTGTTGCTTGAATTGCCAACCTTGCTCATTTACAAGGGTCATATGTAATATTGATCCTACCATTTATATAGTCTAGCATGTTTATATGTAAACTGCAGTATAAGGTAATGACAAATGTTTTTTTGGTTTTTTTTTTTTTTTTTTTTGGTCTTTTTTGACAGGTGCCCCCTGTAGCCCAAGCGTCCTGGAACTCACTCTGTAACCAGGCTGGCCGTGAACTCACAAAGGATCCACCTGCGCCTGCCTCCTGAGTGCTAGATAAAAGGCGGTTCGCCACCACGCCCGGCCTGACTAGCATGTTCAAGGGCACTACGTTCAAGTCCCATTTTTTTCCAAAAAGAAAAGAAAAAAAAATTACAGGTTAACTTTAAAGAGCTATTCTTTATAGCTGTACCACAGTTTTATTAGTCATGGGTCCATTTTGAGGTAATGTTGCTGGCTGATCCCCAGTATATTCACAGTCGCCTGGAAATCTATTGTGCAAGTGTCAGAGGAAAGAAATGCGGAAGGTTCAGTGTAAAGACAGCTTGTGTGCGGTGGAGTCAGGCATTATGAAGAACAGACCCAAGGAAAGTCTTAGGTTTCCTAATTCGGTGTATCCACTTTTTAGAGAGCAAATCTCCATAGATTGGGGGATAAGCCATGGGGCAGAGTAACTTAATGAAGACAAGTTACAAGGAATTGCCATGGGGCAGTTCGTGAATACTAAAATACAATATTTTTGTTTTTTGCAGACTGTTTTTTTGGTTTTGCTTTTAAAATGTAATGGACAATTTTTTTTGGAGGGGGGGATTGTATTGTTTGTTTGTGGGTTTGGTTTTTGCTGGGATCGAATCCCCCAGCGTTGCAGCCTGGTAGGCAGAAGAGGGTGTTTGGATTCCCTGGAACTGGAGTTTTTCTGGAATTGGAGTTTCAGGCCACCATGTGGGTGGATCGAACCCACGTCCTCTTGCAAGACAGTCGGCACTCTTAACTGCTAAGGGTCGGGGCCATCTCTCCAGCTCCAGAGGGGGGAATTTTTAATATGGCCATTTAATATGGCTAGTAATTCTTTTCTGTTCCTGTAACAGATGCCTGAACAAGCCAATTTTATACGATGAAAGGTTATTTGGGGCTCCTCCATTTGGAGGTATGTCAGTCCATGATCTGATCCACATGCTGGGGGACACAGCACAATCACTGAGTTGCAGAGACCTGTAACAACAAATCAACTCATCTCCCAGTCGGGAAGCAAGAATGAGGCAGGGTTCTGGACACCACAGTCCCCTTTGCGGGCATTTCTCCAGTGACCTAAAATTGTCCGAAAAGCTCTGCCCAAGTTCCTACCATTTCCCAAAGCAAGCTAGGGATCTGGCCTCTTAACTCCTGAGCCGGGGGGCTCTAGGTCCAAACATGTACAGTCAACAGGCAAAAAACAAAAACTGGGGAAAAAAGATTCCAGAGAAGCAAGAAGGTAAGAACAGAGTTAGAGATCAGCCCTGGCCTGTCTTTCTAAGTAAGCAGGTGAGTCACTGGGCAGGAGGGGCCGCAATGGACCAGAGTGCCGATGAGTGACGGTCCCAGCCCTGTGAGGAATACCCTGAGAAATGTGCTCGATGTCATCTCTCTGGGGTCATTGCTTAAATTCATAAGCAATGAGTTTAATGAATGGGGTGGGAAACATAATTAAGATTAAGGGCTGAAAATGAGAGAACTGAATTTGGAAGCTAACAACCCAATTCTTAAGTTTGGGTTACGTGCATGCATTTTTTTGCTTAGTTGCTTCTAAGCTCACAAGCTCACACTGTCTGACCAACACTGAGTCTTGTTTACTTTTTTTTTTTCTGTTACTTTTTTTTGGAGAAAAAAAATTGGTCTCACCCTTTAGTCCCAAGCTGGCCTGGAACTCACTATATAGTTCAGGCTGTTTTGAATTCACAGAGATCTGATCTGCCTACGTCTGCCTCCTTTGTGGTGGGATTAAAGGCATTGCCACCATGCCCCCAAAAGCAAAATAAAAATTTTTAAGTAGAATTATATTATACTAAAAATTGTGGAGAAAGTCACAAAAGAGGAAGTGTATGTGAAGTAAGAAACCCTCATTGAATCAGTTTGGAAAGCACTCAGTTATGCCTAGAAGTAAATTTAAGAAAAAGAACAGGGCCGAGGCGTGGGTCAAAAATAACCAAAAAAAAAAAAAAAAAAGACAAAAAATTAATTTATTTTTACTTTATGTGTGAGAGTATAACTGTCCTGTGTGGGTGGTAAGTGGACCCTTCGGGCAGTGCCGTACTGTTGGATCCCCTGAACTAGTGTTACGATGATATTAGCTGCTTCCATGGTGTGTGTTGGAACTGAACCATAGGTTGTTCTGCAAGAGCAGCATTACGCCTTAACACACTACATTTCTTCCTCCTGACTCTACTGTAAAAAAAAAAAAGGGGGGGGGGTGATTTGTCAGACTCTAGCCTTGCCCTCAATGTTAGATTCCTCCCTGCTTCAGGTCAGCTTCTCCGAGTGCCATGACGGCTAGGTGGTGCTGGGTGCAACATCTACATTAACTCCAGAGGCAGAGCAAAAGGATTGGCCCAAGTTTGAGGCAAGCGAGGGCTATGTAGTGAGTCCAGGGGTGGTTATACACCTCACAAGTAAAAGTGTTTGCTGTATTGAGCCTGTAAACTGCAGTTTGAGCCCTCAGAACTCATGTTAAGTTGGAAGAAGGGAACTGACTCCAGCAAAAGTTTACTAGTAAGAAATGAACAGACAAGTCAAGTGGCCTGAGACTGGTGTCACAGCCATTGTGCATATTCTCTGCTCTGCGGAATCCTTTGTACACTATCTGCGTTGCTTGGTGATAGACTTTTTAACTTTGTTTAAAAGACTATTTTTATTTCATTAAGTGAACAGACAATTAAATAAAGCTGGGCATGTATCTCTAGGTTTCCTTGAACTTTGGTATGTAACCTAAGAGGACTTTGAAATTCATATGTGTGCAATGTTTGTAATGGGTGGTGCACATATGTGTGCATGCAGGTAGAGGCCAGAGGTTCAGATGGGCCCATCTTCCTCTATGGCTCTCTGTGGGCCTTCTCCACTGACAGTCTGGAAGGAAGAAATACCACTCCAGAAATACCACTCCAGAACCCTGTCATGGTGAGACTCAAAGCTTTAGTTTGCTGTACAGCTTATATAGAGGGCTTCCACCAATCAGTTTAAAGGGCACCAGAGCACATCCAACCACCATAAAGGTCAGAGGGAAGGTCAGGAGGGGTGCAGCCAATCACAGTGCGGGTGCAGCGTGACTCAGGTGCCATGAGCTCTACTCTGAGCCTTCATTGAAGCAGCATCAAATTGACTTCTGATCCCTGCCCAGGAAACGTTCCCACCAAATGTAAAGGCCCAGAAATGTGGCCTACAACAGCTCTCCTTTGGTGGGTGGGAGGGTGTGGTGTGTGTGTTTGTTTGTGTGGGTGTGTGTGATGTGTGGTGTTTTTAGGAAGACGGTCCATCCGAGCCCCGCTGTCCTGGAATTCCCTATGTAGACCAGCCTGGTCCTTGAACTCATGGGGGTCCACCTGCCTCTGCCTCTCAAGTGCTGGGTAATTAAAGTCCAGTGCCGACACCATGCCTGGCTACTCCATCTTTTTTTTTTCTTATGTTTATTAAATGTATTGGTCTGCCAGTAAGGTGGTCGCCCGTGTCTTGCAAATGCCACGGAGGTCAGAAAGAGGGCATATGGATATCCCTGGAACTGGATTTAAGACAGTTTCTTAGCCGCCAACCAGAGGTCCCTCTGCAAGAGCAGATCGGTGCTCTACCACTAAGCCATACTCTCCACCCCTCCTCCCTTTTAATATTTTATAATGTGTAGTGTGTGTTATGTGCTACATGATGTGCAACGAGGTAGCCTACGGATGATCAAAAAGGGGTGTTCCCTGGTACTGGAGGTTAGGGATGGCTGTTAGCTGCCCCCGTGGAGTGCTGGGAATTTGAACACGGTCCTACTGAAGAGCGCCATGGTTCTATAACATGGCTGAGCCAGATCTCTGTAGCCCGCTCCCATCTTTTTTTTTTTAAAAAGGGTCTCTCACTGACCTGGAGCTCATCAATTGGCCAGACTGGCTGGCCAATGAGCTCTGGAGGTCTTAAGGTCCAATGCCTCTACCCAACCTCAATGCTGGATGAATATATAAATGACATGCCACCAAGGCTGGCTTTTTAGATGGGTCCTGGGATTTAACTTCAGGTCTTCGTTTTGTGCATCAATGCTTTATTACTGAACCATTGCCCCAGCCCCCAACTTGAACTTCTGATCCGTCCTGCCATAATCTCCCACATACTGGGATTATAGGCATGATACCACAATCTGGTTTAAAATGGTGCAAATGGATCAAACTAAAGAAGTTTGGTGCCGGTGTGTGGTGGCGCACTGCCTTTTAATACTCAGAACTCGGGAGGCAGAGGCAGCGATCCTTGTGAGGTGTCAAGCAAGCCTGTCTACAGAGTGAGTTCCGGACAGCTATGGGCTACAGGAGACCCTGTCTGTAAAAGACCAGAATAAATATAATAGTAATAATATAATAATATAAAGTAAAATTAAAGAAAGCTTTGGGTATAGAGCACTCTACCAACTTGAACTACGTTCTCAGATATTTATTTATTTATGAACATGGGTCCTGTGCTACATAGCCTAGTGGAACTGACACTACACTATATAGCTCAAGGCAATCCTCAAACTTTCCACAGTTTTTCTGCCTCAGCCTCTCTCAAAGTGCTGGGGATATATATGGATAGCTGAGGCCTGACTCAACAAACATCCTCTTCTCTGACTCTATCTCTTTCTCAATTTATGCCATCTGTTTTTACATTTACATTATCAGGTTGGCAAATTTATCATTCTATTTTGCAATCACTGTTAGAGGTCTTTCACCCCCTCGTACAGCGTTGACGGGTTGCACTGCAAAGTCACAGACCACAGTCTCCTCATGGGCCTTCTTGTTCTTCTTGGCATTCTCATGGTTTTCCGTCTTGTATTTTGGCCTAGAATACAACCACAGAATTATTTTAGTACTTATGAATTTCAGGGACCATATAAAACCCCATTCGCCCAGAAAACGTGTGCTTGGAGGCCCACTTCTCCTTGCTGTTCCAAATTGTGTTTATTATGTATTTTATTTAGTTATTTATTTATTTATTTTATTTATTTATTTTATTGGTCTTATTGAGACAATCAAGTCTCCTTAGTCACTAGCTAGGCCTGGAGCTCACGATATGTAGACAGAGGCGGCCTTGAACTCAAAGAGATCCGCCATGCCATCTCTGCTCCTGAGTGCTGGGATTAAAGGCATGCGCCACCATGCCCAAGACGGATGTCTTGCTTGAACCACCTGGGGTGCTGGGAATTGAAACCCGGTCCATCTGCAAGTAGCAGTCGGTGCTCTTAAACAGCTTGAGCATCTCTCCAGGCCCCCTTTTTAAATTTATTTATTTATTATTCTTTTTGGTGTTGGCATGTAACTGTCTGCATGTGGTTTGGGTGCGCATCCCATGTCCGCAGCAATGCCAGGGAGGTCAGAAAGAGGTCATCTGATTCCCCTGGAACTGAGACTAAAGATGGTTCTTAGCCGCGCCATCAGTGCTGGGACTCGAACCCTGGTCCTCTGCAAGAGCGGTTCAAGCACCCTTACTGCTGAGACCATCTCTCCAGCTCCCAAGTTTCTTTCTTTTTATTCTAATAGTCCAGTTGTCATCTTAAGAGTTTGCTGTTCTGAGTGGAATCCAGGAGAACAGAAACAGGTGGTTTCTGTGAAATTGGAGGCAGCCGTGGGCTAATCAGAGTGAGTTACAGGTCAGCTGGGGTTCTTAAAAAAAAAAAACAAAAAAAACTGGGGGCTGGAGAGGTGGCTGCAAGGTTAAAGCACTAGCTACTGTTCAGAGGACCAAGGTTATGCCGCATTCATAACAACCATGACACTTAATGCCCATAACACAATTTGGCCCAGGTGGACGTAAGGGAATAATCTTTGTTCCGTCCCTCAGGTCAACTAAGTCCCAGAGGGGACTAATGCATCTGCTTGAAATGTCCTGCAAATGTGAGTCACCAGTCTTCCTGTGCAGGGAGGGTCTTGGAGAATCCTAATGGGAGCTTCAGCCAGTGTCCAGTTTATAAGAGAGGAAAGGCTGCTCAGCTTCAAAAAAGGTAAACCTGGTTTAGCAAGGACTGTCCATCAAGTAGATGGAACTGTGAAATTGAAAAGCCCTAAAAGAGCCAGGGTCATCCCCCCGCGCCAAAGAACCTGAGTGACCCTTGAGGACTCAGATCCTTAACTGAACCTTGAGAAAACAAAAACCTTGGTTAATCTGGGCTTACAGTGTGTCCTTAAAGCACGCCAAAAGGAAAGTATATAACCAGAAATAAATAAATAGTAAGGCCTGATAAAATTGTATTTTCAGGTATAAAACATTGAAGACAGTTAAGTAAAAAGACAAAAGAGCAAACAGACAATTTGTGCCTGTCTTGCTTGGCAAGTGCAGCTACCAACTGTGGCTGCCACTGGCTGTTTGACATCCTTAAAGACTATGAAACACAGCTTTCAACCTTCCAATATGGACTGAAAGACTCATGTCTCTCTAAGAATCCTCCAAACCTTCCAGTGCCAATGGGGACTGCTAAGATAACCAGCTTGTGGGACGGAGCAACTAGTGGGGTTTCAGCATCAGTCTTCAAGAGTATAGAACGCCCATTGTTGGGAACTACCCAGGCTGTATCAATGAGGCAATACAGGAAGATCAAGACAAGGACATGGGTACTTACTGGACCTCATTTATGTGACCCACGAGAGGTGACCCAGTGTGAGCACAAAGGTCAGGACTGTTGGATCGCGTTTGGGCTTTGTCAAGAGGAGGCTTCAAACAAAGTCCTTGAAAGGAATTGAAAAAGAACATGACATCTTTCAGCAAAAAAAAAAAAATAATAAAGAAAAAAAAAAAAAATTAAAAATACAAAAGAAAAAATGAAATCATGCCAGCATGGTGGCGCGATGCTTTAATCCTAGCATTGGGAGGCAAGGCAGGCAAGATCTTGTGTGAGTTCAAAGGCCAGCCTGGTCTACGAGTGAGTTCCCAGGCCAGCTGGGGGCTACATGAGGACCCCTGTCCTTGAAAAGACCAAAAAAAAAAAAAAAAAAGAAGAAAAAAAAGAAAAGAAAAAAATATAACAAGCTGAAGATGCTAAAAATTATGAATCATCAATATTATGTATGGTGGCATGCATATAATGCAACATGATGGAGTGAATGCAAAATCGAAGGAAACACCACAAAGACTGGGTTGAAAACTGACTGAACGTAAAAAGAACTTGCAAACAGTAAACTTCTGCCATCGAAATTTTTAAAGAGACTGAGAAAAGATGAAAAACATGTTTGTGCAAGAATGCAGAGCTCTGGTGGGAGTGGGGGGGGCAAGGAAGGGGGAAACGGGTCTAGAATTTGATCGGGAATGTAATGAAATCGCAAAGCTTCCATAAAAAATGGGCTTTAAAAAATATATAAATAAGCTGTGCGTTCCACATGCCTTTATCTAGTATTGTGAGCAGAGGCAGGCAGATTTTTAGAGTCAAAGGCCAGCTGTCTTACATAGTTGAGCTCTAGGACAGTTGGGGCTAACAACGGGACCCTGTCTCAAAAAAGACAAAATAATTAATTAATAATTAAAAATAAAAATAATTCATTAAAAAGAAACTAACTGGAAAGGCTGGGACACAGGCTTCGATTCAGTGTAGGAGCGGCTCCAGGGTTTCCGCAGCTGCCTCTTCAAGGGTGGTCCACTCCGCCAATGCCACTCCCACTGCTGGATCGCTACTGCCAAGAAATGAAAGCCAGGACCCCGACTTTGACGGAACCACAGCTGGCCACTCATCAGTCACTTGTTTGGTTGCTCTGCCGCTACATTAACAAGGCAAATGGCAGCTCTGGGACGAGCAGTTTCCCTCACTTTTTTTTTTTTTCTTAATTTTATTTATTTATTGTTAATGTGTATGAATGTGCTGTCTTGCATGTAGGTTTGTGTGCACCCGTGTCGTGAATGCCGCTGGAGGTCAGAAGAGGTGTCAGATTCCCCTGGAAACTGGAGTTCTCCGGAATTGGAGTTTACGACGGGTTCCGCCCCATGTTGGGTGCTGGGAGATCGGAACTGGTCCTCTGCAAGAGCACGGTGCTGTTAACGCTAAAGGCCATCTCTCCAGCCCATGTGTTCCTCAGTTCTAAATCCAGTCTTCTGTGTGATGTATAAACGCCAAACAGAATATATGTCAGTCAGGCAAGTCAGTGCGTGAGAAGTTCAAGAGTTTAAGCTAGGTTGTGGTAGTGTACATCTTTAATCTCAGTGTTTGGGAGGAAGATGCAAAGGGGAGCAAGAATTCATCCCATTATCTTTGTTTATTTAATGAGTTTGAGGCTAGCAAGCCATGTCTACAAGGGACCTTGCTTGCAAACCAATGTGCTGTTATTTTTTATGGTGAACTTGGCAACAACATGAGATCAACTGGAAAGAGTAACATCAGTCCAGGGGGTTGCTCAGACGAGACTGGCTCTATGTCTATATTTGTGAGAGACTGTTGAGATTAATGAC
The DNA here is from genome assembly GCA_009823505.1 of Rhizomys pruinosus. Lineage (NCBI taxonomy): Eukaryota > Metazoa > Chordata > Mammalia > Rodentia > Spalacidae > Rhizomys > Rhizomys pruinosus. Next base: position 96,493 of record VZQC01012169.1, read on the forward strand.
TGATGTGGAGCAACCTCGTCCCACTGTGGGACAGCACCACCCCTAGACAGGGAGGTGGGGACCTATATAGAAGCTAGTGCACCTGCCTTAATCCTAGCCTTGGAGGCAGAGGCAGGTGGATCTTTGGTGAGTTCAAGGCGCAGCCTGGTCTACAGAGTGATTTCGAGGACAGCTGGGCTACAGGGAGACCCTGTCTCAAAAACAAAAAAAAACCTTGGTTAACTGGCTGTGTGGCCTTAAGCATCCAAAAGGAAAGTAAACAAGAAATAATCAGTAAGGCTTGAGAAAAAATTGTACTTCAGGTATATAAAACTTGAAAGATCTAGTAAAAACAAAAAGGAATGCCGGGCATGTGGTGGGCACGCCTTAATCCTAGCACTTGGGGGGCAGAGCAGGAGGATCTTTGTGAGTTCAAGGCCAGCCTGGTCTAGCAGAGTGAGTTCAGGACAAGCTAGGTCTACAGGGAGACCCTTCTCGAAAAGACAAAAAGAAAAAAAAGAGAGCACTATTGCCTGCCTGTCTTCGATTCTTACTGGCAAGTGCATCTACTCTGTGTGGCCCTGCTTTTGCCATTCTTCAACAGACATAAGACACAGCAGCTTTTTTTTTTTTTTTTTTTTTTGTCTTTCTGAGACAGTCTCCCTTGCAGCCCCTGTCCTGGAACTCACTCTGTAGACCAGGCTGGCCTTGAACTCACAAAGATCCGCCTGCCTCTGCACTCCGAGTGCTATGATTATAGGCATGCGCCACCCCACAACGACACAGCTTTTATTATTTTTTATTTTATTTTATTTTTATTAAAAAAAAAATTTTTTTTAATTTAATTTATTTTTGTGTTTGTATGAATGTATGTCTGCATGTAGGTCTCTGTGCACCCATGTCCATGCAATGCCGCGGAGGTCAGAAGAGGGTGTCGAGTTCCCCTGGAACTGGAGTTCTCCTGGAAATTGGAGTTACAGACGGTTCTTAGCCTCCATGTGGGTCTGGGGATCGAACCTGGGTCCTGCAGAGAGCAGTCGGTGCTCTTAACCGCAGGCCATCTCTCCAGCCCAAGACACCAAGCTTTTAAACCTCAAATATGGCTGAAGACTCAGTCTCTCCAAGAATCCTCCAAACCTTCAAATACCAGATGGGGACTATCTGAGATATCCAGCTTGTAGGGCTGAGCAATATATTGGGATTTCAGCCTCTCAGGGTATATAACTGCCATTTGGACTACCCGGGCTGTATCATGGAGACCAGTACAGGAAGATCAAGATAGGACGTGGTGCTTACTGACCTCATTTGGTGACATGGAGGGAAAGACCCCAGTGTGGAGCACAAGGTCAGGATAATGGTTGTTTGGGCTTGCCAAGAGGAACCTTCAAATCTTTCTTAAGGAAAACATAACATCTTTAGAAAAGAAAGAAAGAAAGAAGAAAAAAGGAAAGAAAGAAAGAAAGAAAGAAAAGAAAATCCGCATTTCAGGGATATGTGTACGTATGATGTTTTATGTGTGTATATAATTACATATATATAATATATATATAATATATATTATGCATACAAGTTGGAGAGAACAACAACAACAAAAGAACGGGAAAAATCTCTGGAAAGACTTGAAAAGAGATGCAGGACATGTGTGCAGAGTGTGGGAACTTGGGTGTGGTGGGGGCATGGAAGGGAAGTGACTCTAGATTTGATTGAAAATGATGTATGGAAAAATTTTTTAGAACAAAAAAAAAGCCGCTGAATAGTTGGAGATGGTAGTGAAGGCCTATAATCCTTACAGGAGGCTGGAAAGAGAGGCCCGCCATGACTTTGAAGGCAGTCCACGTACAAAGCGAGACTCTATAAATAAATCAGAGAGGTGTGGGCTCCTTACTATAGAAGTGGGAGTTATAAAAAGGAAGGAGGCACCGGGCATGGTGGCGCACGCCATCATATCATAATCCTAGCACTCCAGAGGCAGAGGCAGGGTGATCTTTGTGAGTTCGGGCCAGTTGGTCTACTATGAACTCCAGGCCACCTGAGACTAAAGGAGAACCCTGTCTCAAAAAAGACAAAAAAAAGGAAGGCAAGAAGGAATCATCCACGTCATGAGGAATTAAAAGCTGCTCAGTGTGAACTTACAATTCGTTTAACTTAGACACAGGAGACTATGTTTATTTATAGGTATACATGCAGATACAACTAACACACAAATTTCCTTGTGCTGTAACTGAGAGTCTAAAAGCTAAAACCCAGTAGCAACAAGCGGTCACACACTTTTGTTTATTTGTTTTTACTAACAGTCTTCCATGAAAAAAAAAGCCAGAGCTCTTGGAGAAGTGGTTGATTCTAGAACTGGAGGAGGTGCTTGGCGCATTTCACGTGTTCCAAAGTAGAAAATACTCAAAACAAAACACAACACAAAAGTTGAGATGTACCGGGGGGAAGGGAAAACTGAAAGAGTTCTCCATAGTCAAAGTTCCATTAATTTGAACAAAGAAAATACAAATATAAAATAAATATTCCGGGGCTGGGAGATGGCTCAGGGTTAAAGAGCCAAGGCAGAGGCAGGCGGATCTTTGTGAGTTCAAAGGCCAGCCTGGTTCTACAGAGTGAGTTTCCAGCCAGCTGAGCACAGGGAGACCCTGTCTCGAAAAGACAAAAAAAAAAAAAAAAAAAAAGAGCGCCAACTGCTCTTGCATGTTCGAGTCCCGGCACCCACATGGCAGCTAAGAACTGTCTTAACTCCAGTTCCAGGGGAATCCGACGCCCTCTCTTACCTCCGAGGCATTCTCACACACAGGTGCACCACCTACATGCAGACAGTATACTCATATGCATAAAAAAATCATAAATGGGCCAGGTGTGGTGGCGCACGCTTTAATCCTAGCACTGGGAGGCAGAGGCAGGCGGATCTTTTTGAGTTCAATAGCCAGCTGGTCTACAGTGCGAGTTCCAGGACAGCTAGGGCTACGGGGGACCCTGTCTCAAAAAGACCAAAATAATAATAATAATAAATAATAAAAATAATTAAAAAAAATATCCATGAGCTCATGCTGATGGCATAAATAAATAATTGTGCTGGGTTTGGTGGCACATACCTGTTACCCAGCACTTCCAGGGAAGAGGCAGGACGATCATGACGACACAGGCAGCCTGAGCTATAGAGGGAGACTGTGTCCCTCCCCACAGCCCTACCTAAATAAGCAATTTAATGCATGAATGTATGAGCAAAATGAGACAAGTGCCCCATGCAAAATAATTCTACATAACTGATACGGGTGGTTCACAAATGCCTGGAATTCCAGCTCCAGGGAACCAATGCCCCCTTCTGACTGTGGCACCGGTGCACACAAACCCAGAGACATACAAATATAAACAAAAATAAAAATGCTTCAAACTGAAAAAAATCCTCTAGGTATAAACATATAAACCACACACACTATATTAATAATTTATAATAATGATATAGATATGAAAATTTCATGTGGATTTCTTACTTGATACTAAATTGAGTATTGTACCTTTGGAGTTAAGTATATAACATATTTTTAAATTTTATTTATTTTGTATGTGTACTGAGTGTACTGTCTGCAGGTAATTGGTGCACCCATGTTCTGCAATGCTGCGGAGGTCAGAAGAGGGTGTCAGATTCCCTGGAACTGGAGTTAAAGATGGTTCTCAGCTGCCATGTGGGTGCTGGGGATCGAAACCGGGTCCTCTGCAAGAGCAGTTGGCGTCTTAACCGCTTGGCCATCTCTCCACCCACTACAGTACTTTTTATCCTTCCTGATCAGGGTTGCCTTCAAGCAGCCTAAGTCTAAGACGATGTGCTGATGTTTAGTGCAACTTGACACACCTGGTTTTAGGGAGCCTAGATTGGGGAATTGGCTCCATGTAACGTAAATTGTATGTCTTCTGACTACAATTGTAGTCTGCCTGTGCCATATCTTGAGTGTTTTCTTGATTCATGAGTGATGTGGGCAGCCCCAACCCACTGTGGGCAGTGCCCCACCCCTGGGCAGGTTGTTGTGTGTTATATAAGAAAGCAGGCTGAGAGCGAGGCGTGGTGGCGCACGCCTTTAATCCTAGCACTTGGGAGGCAGAGGCAGGCAGATCTTTGTGAGTTCAAGGCCAGCCTGGTCTACAGAGTGAGTTCCAGGCAAGCTGCGACTACAGGGAGACCTTGTGTCTCAAAAAAGACCAAAAAAAAAAAAAAAAATGCAGGCTGGGCATGAGCCAGGGAAGCAAGCCAGTAAGCACCATTCCTCCATGGCCTGTGCCTCAGCTCCTGCCTCCAGGTTCCTGCCCTGAGTTCCTGCCTTGGGCTCCCTCAGTGATGAACTGTGACCCAGGAGATGGAAGACAAATTAACCCTTTTCTCCCCAAGTTGGTATTAGTCAGAGTGTTTTGTCATAGCAATGGAAGGCAAACTAGAAACTAGTGAAGCACTGGCTATCACTGATGGTGAAGAGGGCCTTTCGAGCAGTTTCTGAGGCTTGTCTTCCATCTTTCAAGTCTCAGGTCAGTCAGCCTTTCTCTATTCCTTTTAATTCATTATAAAGATTGACTACCAACTTGCTATGTAGCTGAGCAGGACCTTGAGCATCTGATCCCCCTGCCTCCACCTCTAGAGTGCTGGGATTACAGACATGCACCACATGCCCAGCTTCTTTCTTCAGTATTAAAGTAGCACATAATTGTGCATATTTATAGGGTACACTACAATATATGATATATGTACAAATACAGTGTGTTATGCTCACATCAGAGTAATTAGTAATTTCTGTCTCCAACACTGATCACCTCATATTTGGAATCTGAGAGTCTGAGAGTTTTGTTTTCAAATTCTTTTTTTTTTTTTTTTTTTTTTGGTCTTTTAAGACAGGGTCTCCCTTTAGTCCCAGCTGGCTTGGAGCTCTCTCTGTAGACCAGGCTGGCCTTGAACTCACAGAGATCTGCNTGTCTCTGCCTCCCAAGTGCTGGAATTAAAGGCATGGGCCACCATGCCTAGCACTGTTCTCAAATTCTTTTAAAAATACTTATTTTAAGCTGGGCATGATGGTACACACCTGTAGTCCCAGCACTTGGGAGGCAGAGGGAGACAGATTTTTGTGAGTTCAAGGCCAGCCTGGTCTACATTGTGAGTTCCAGGACAGCTGTGGCTACAGGGAGACCCTGTCTCAAGAAGGAGGAGGAGGAGGAGGAGGAGGAGGAGGAGGAGGAGGACAAAAACCTTATTTTAATTTAATGTGCGTGAGTGTTTTGTCTGCATGTATATAGAAAGCCTACAGAAACTAAGAGGAATGGGAGTCACGGAAGTTTGTCATCTGCCATGTAGGTGCTGGGAACAGAACCTGGGTCCTCTGGAACAGCACCAAGTGCTCTTAAGCACTGAGCCATTTCTCTGGCCCCATGTTTTCTAATTCTTTATATAATAATGGTTGCAAAGTAGATTCACCAGTAGCTTTATCCTTTTGTTTTGTTTCTGTTTTTCAGACATGGTCTCATTCCGTAGCTCTGTTGGCCTCATGCTTGCAGTGAGCGTCTTGTCTGCCTCCTGAGTGCTAAGATTATAGATGTGAAGAAGCACGCTTGGCTGAGCTTTATTCTCTTAATTTTTAAATTTATTTTTACTTTTATTTTTTAATTTTGTTTTAAATTTCTTTTATTTCCGTATGTGTATGAATGTACTGTCTGCATGCAAGTCTGTGCACCGGTGACATGAAACGCCGCGGAGTTCAGAAGAGGGTGTCGGACTCCCCTGGAACTGGAGTTCTCCTGGAATTGGAGTCTCAGACGGCTCTCGCCTGCCATGTGGGTGCTGGGGATCGAACCCGGGTCCTCTGCAAGAGCAGTCGGCGCTCTTCCACTAGGCCATCTCTCCAGCCCCTTTACTTTTATTTTATGTGTATGAGTATTTTGCCCGCATGTATGTAAGTGCACCTGTGTTATGCAATGCCACTGGAAGCCAGAAGACGGCATTGGAGCCTCTGGAATTGGAGCAAGGGCGGTTGTTAGCTGTCATGTGGGTGCAGACAAAACCTCCATCCTTTGGTGAAGAGCAGCCAGTGCTCTTTATTGCTGAGCCAAGTCACTATGTAGACCAGGGTGACCTTGATCTCACAGAGATCCTCCTGCCTTTGCTTCCCAAGTGCTGGGACTAAAGGCTTCCACCACCACACCTGGCCTGGACTTTATTCTTGGTTTGCTTTTCTACATCATTGTTTAATTCCCTCATGTAGTTCTGTGTGTCCTTCCACCAGAAATCACCTCCCATCCATACAAATCACTTGCACCTCTCACTGAGCTATTGGGATTACTACATTCACCTAAATTTTATCTAGTGCCCAGAAACAATAAAAATTAAGGTATCTGTGAATGCCAACTAGTATTCAACAACCAAGTAATACAATACTTTGCTTCTGCCTCTAGAATTGGGCCTTACAGGATTAGAATTACTATGACTGCTTTATTTTATTTTATTATTTTCTGTGTATGAGTGTATTGCCTGCATGTGTGTAAGTACACTCATGTCATGCAATGCCTGTGGAGGTCAGAGAGGGCATTGGACCCCTTGGAACTGGACAGTTGTTAGCTGCCATGTGTTTGCTGGGAACCAAACCTGGGTGCTTTGCCAGACCAGTCAGGCTCTTAATGGCTGAGCCATCTCTCCAGCCCCAGAATTACTGCTTTATAAGACAGTGCAGCATAGACTGTCACGGTCCTTTCCTTACTCCTGAGGCCACCCCTTGCAATAAACTCTTACAGGCCAGGGAGCATATTTCATTAATTATTGTCTTTCTTATGCTGTGTTGGAATATAATGGGCCCAATTAGAACACTGCAATGACCACCCAGTTTTAAGTTCCTGGTTTTCCCATTCCCTCTTTTATTGCCCTCTCTGCTCCGTTTTTCTCCACTGTATACTTATATGGGTTGGATTTTGTCCATTCAAAAGATGTGCAAGTCCTAACCTCCATACCTACATAAATGTGACCTTATTTGGAAATAACTTTTTAGATTGTTTTCTGTTTCTTTTCTTTTTGTGTATATGTTTGTATGGCCCCTGAAGCTGAAGGTATGGGTCATTTTTTTTTTTTTTTTTTTTTTGCGGTTCTTAGCCTCAGCCTTTAACGGCTGCGCTATCCCCACAGCACAAGGTATGGGTCATTGTAAGCCACCTGATGTGGATACTGATAACTATATTCTGGTTGTCTGAAGGAGTATCAGGCACTCTTAACAACTGAGCTATTTCTCCAGCCCCTGGAATCATCACCTTTTGCAGATGTTTTCTTTTTTTTTTTTTTGGTCTTTTTGAGACAGGATCTCCCTGTAGCCTCAGCTGTCCTGGAACTCACTCTGTAGAGCAGGCTGGCCTTGAACTCACAGAGATCCGCCTGCCTCTGCCTCTGATGAGTGCTGGGATCAAAGGCATGCGCCACCATGCCTGGCTAGAGCTATTCTTTTTTTTTTTAATTTTTTTTATTAACTTTATTTCTGTATGTGTATGAATGTACTGTCTGCATGCAAGTTTGTGCACCCGTGTCGTGCAATGCCACGGAGGTCAGAAGAGAGTGTTGGATTCCCCTGGAACTGGAGTTCTCCTGGAATTGGAGTTTCAGACGGCTCTCGGCCGCCATGTGGGTGCTGGGGATCGAACCCGGGTCCTCTGTAAGAGCGGTTGGCGCTCTTAACCGCTAGGCCATCTCTCCAGCCCCTAGAGCTATTCTTACAGGAGGTTGTGAGCAGCCTTATATGGGTGCTGGGAACCAAACTCCAGTGCTCTGAAAGACTGCTGTTAATCTCTGAACCATCTCTCCAGCCCCAAACAACCAAATTAACATGAGGTCATAGAGTGGTACTTAATTCAATATAACAGTGTCCTTATAAAAATGGGACATTTGGAGCCAGGCGGGCCTGGTGGCACACGCCTTTAATCCCAGCACTCTGGTCTACAGAGTGAGTTCCAGGCCAGCTGGGGCTACAGGGAGACCCTGTCTCGAAAAGACCAAAAATAAATAAATAAATAAATAAATAAATAAATAAATAAATAAAGGGACATTTATTTGGACACAGAGACAATTGTCTCTGGAAATGCACAGTGGAAAAATGCCACATGAAGACTATGACAAAGACAGGGTGATATAGCAGGAACCAAGATACATCAAATGCTCAAGATTGGCAGCATAAAGCAGGTGTGGTGGGACACCCCTGTCTGTCATCCCAGCCCTGGGGAGGGTGAGGCAAAGGATCATGAGTTGCAGGCTGCCTGGGTTATGTATCAAGACCCGGTGTCTCAGAAAACCAAACAACACAATGCAAAAACCAAAACAAAGCAAAACACAAGAGTCTCTCATAGCCCTCACAAGGATCCATGGGCTGAGACCTTGAACACAGACTGCACATTCCTGTTATTTCAGCAGTCGGTAGTGTATTACATCAGCTTAGCAAATGAATACACACGCTAAACACCTTACTCCTCTAACATTCTAGCTGTCTCCCTGAGGAGGAGGTAAACTCCAGGAGATCATGGAGCTGTTTCTTTTTTTGCCCACTCATGAATCCTCGATATGTAGAGGCACATTGTAGCTTTCAATATTTATTGAAAAAAACATATTTATGAATACAGATGGTCCCTGACTTAGAATAATTTTACACTTTTTTGACTTTACAATGGTATAAAAGGGACATATATTCAGTAGAAAGTATAGTTTAATTTTTTCTTTTCCTTTTTTTTTGGTGGTGCTCATACCTACTAAGCAAATTATGGAACACTGAGCTACAACGCAGTCCTGAATTTTTTTTTTTTGTTTTTTTAGTCCTGAATTTTTTGAAATTTGTTCTAGTGACATTAAGACATTCTGTTAAAAGTGGGGGTGGGGGGGGAGGGAAAGGGAAATAAGCCTGAACTGAATTGGAAAAAATGTATGAAATGCACAAAGCATCAATAAAAAACTAATTAAAAAAATATTTTATTTATATTTTATGTGTATGCATGTATGTAAGTGCACCCGTGTTGTATTATACCCTCAGAGGACAGAAGAGGGTGTCAGATCCCCGGAACTGGAGTAACAGACAGTTGTTAGCCACCATGTGAGTGCTGGGAACCAAACCCAGGTCCTCTGGGAGAGGACTAATCATGTGTCCAACCCCAAGGCATTCTTTTATGTTGCTGGGCAGTGGCAATAAGCTGCAGCTCCCAGTCAGTCACACTGTCACCAAAGTAATGTCTGTTTTCCACACTACAGTGGACTATGTGGCCGAAGATTTTATTTTGGAAACAGTATATAATAAATTACCCATGATATTCAACACTATTATTAGTGAGGCTTTGTGTTAGACCATTTTGCCCAACAATAGGCAGTGTTCTGAGCAGGCTCAATGCAGAAGATACTAGACTATACTGCTATTCAATAGGTTAGGTATTCTAGTAATTTTCTTTTTTTATATATATAGAAGCACATGCTTTGGGATTTATTTATTTATTATTTTTTATGTGTATGAGTGTACTGTCTGTATGTAGGTTGGTGCACCCATGTCGTGCAGTGCCTCAGAGGTCAGAACAGGGCTTCGGATTCCCCTGGAACAGGAGTTAAAGATGGTTCTTAGCCACCATGTGGGTGCTGGGAATTGAACCCAGGTCTTCTGCAAGAGCAGTCAGCACTCTTAACCATTAAGCCATCTCTCCAGCCCCCTAGTAACTTTCATTTGCTGGGATAAAACCATTGATCAAGCTGGGCCTGGTGGTGCAAGCCTTTAATCCTAGTACTCAGAAGATAGAGGCAGGCAGATCTCTGTGAGTTCAAGGCCAGCCTGGTCTACATAGGGAGTTCCAGGTCAGGTGGGGCTACAGGGAAACCCTGGCTCAAAAAGACCTCCCCATCAAGAAATAAAAATACTGACTAATACAAATTAGGGGAGGAAAGGGTTTATTTTATCTTACATCTCCAGGTTATATATAGTTCATCACTGAAGGAAGTTAGGGCAGGAACCTGGAGGCAGGAGCTGAAGTACAGAACACAGAGGAATGGTTGTTCCTCTGGCCTGTGCTCAGCCTGCTTTCCTATACAACACAGGACCACCTGCCCAGGAGTGGCACAGCCTACAGTGACTGGGGCCTTCCACATCACTTAACAATCAAGAAAATGCCCCACAGAAATGGCGAGAGGCCAATCCTATAGAGAAAATTCCTCAACTGAGGCTCCCTCTACTCAGGTGTGTGAAGTTATCAATGGAAACTATCCAGCACAACTGACCCCTTGTTAGCTTGATACACAAACACATGAATACATCACTATTAAACCACAACCTTTCCATTGGTTATCCTCAAGATCTCATAGTACATATGTTAATATTACAACACAAGGAGTACAACTTAAAAGGTCCCACAGTTCTTAAAATTTCAAACACTTCAAAAGTTCTAAGTCTCTTTATTATTTTTATTTTTTGAGACAGGGTCTCCCTATAGCCCTAGCTGTCCTGGAACTCACTCTGTACACAAGGCTGGCATTGAACTCACAAAGCTCTGCCTACCTCTGCCTCCCAAGTGCTAGGACTAAAGGCGTGCGATACCATGCCAGACTTTTTTTTTTTTTTTTCTAAGTCTTTTTAAAAAGTCTCTTAACTGTGGATGGGCTCCTGTGAAATCCAAAACAAGTTAAATATTGTCTTATTTAAAAAAGGAAGAACTGGGCATAATTAACCAAAGTCCAATAGGGTAGTTTAAGGCTGAATATGTGGGATTCACTTACAGTCTTCTGGGCTCCAAATAGCTAGGGTACCCAGATATGTCAAGTGGACAACTGAAGCTACCCAGCACAGGTATGTTAAGTGTATTTCAGTTTAATTATATTTCCAATTTATGATAGGTTTTTCAAGACTTAACTCTATCATAAATTGAAAAGACTAAGTCAAGGAGAAGAGAGATTTTCATTTGAAAACAACCTACTTTATAAATACTCCTACTTTTTAAAATAATAATCAAGACTTTTATCAATTAAAAAAAAATACACAATACTTTTTGCCTACTCTTTGAGAATGGAGCCTGCTGCGGGTTTTCATACTTCTCTAAAGACAATGCTTTAGGTTTGAATATACATGCATAAGGTAGATGAGTCTGTTCATCAGTAAGCTCTCTGCTTGCTTTTCCTGAATTAAGCAAGGTTAGGTCAAGGGCCAAAACCTATCTCCTGAGTGTGTTGTCATGCACTTGTGTGGGAATTACTTTTCTGGACAAATAGAATCCTACATAACCCTGTAACCAAAATTAATCTGATGTTTTGAGATCATTTAACACTATCTGAGCTTGTTTGGAATGTAAACAAGCTTACTACTAGGCTTTGGGCTCCTTTTATAACCTTTAACAAATAGCTTTAATCCTCATGGCCCTTCCTTGCTCTTGACCCAAAACAGTGTGTGTGTGTGTGTGTGTGTGTGTGTGTGTGTGTGTGTTGTGAAAATTTCAAGCAACACAGCAAATACTCCTTGAAAGCAACAAATGGCTGGGTGTGGTGGAGCACGCCTTTAATCCTAGCACTTGGGAAGCAGAGGCAGGCGGATCTTTGTGAGTTCAAGGCCAGCCTGGTCTACAGAGTGAGTTCCAGGACAGCTGGGACTACAGGGAGACCATGTCTCGAAAAGACCAAAAAAAAAAAGAAAAAAGAAAGCAACAAATGATCCCATTTTGTTGCAAACAATAGGTGGGATTAGGTTGCTAACATCTCTTTGTGGTGTGTCTGGTTTAGGTTAGTAGGGGTTAGAGAGGGAAAATCCTTTCTCTGATAAGATAAAGTTCCACTTCCCATTTTATGAAATAACTAGAGAAAAAAATGCTCAATGTTGCTAATAATTAAGGAAATGCAAATTAAAATCACTGTAAGGTATATCTCACTCCAATAAGACTGGCTAGGATCAAGAAAACAAATGATACCAAATGCTGGAGAGGTTGTGGGGAAAGGAGAACACTCATCCACTGCTGGTGGGAATGTAATCTTGTACAGCCACTATGGAAAGCAGTGTGGAGAACCCTTGGAAGACTCAAAATGAGCTTGCCACCTGACCCAGACATACCACTCCTGGGCATATACCCACTAGACTCATCTTACTGCAGAGATACATGCACAACATGTTTATTGCAGTTCTGTTCACAACAGCAAAAAGCTGGAACCAACCCAAGTGCCCGAGTGGATAGAGAAAATGTGGTACATCTACACAATGGAGTTCTATGCAGCAGTAAAGAAAGATGACATCATGAACTTTGCAGGTAAATGGATGGAACTAGAAGATATTATGTTAAGTGAAGTAACACAGTCCCAGAAAAACAAACGAAGAACGGTATCCCTCATCTATGGATGCTAGCGCCAATTACCTAGTAGTATTTCTTGTGCAGGGCTCCTTGAGCTTTGGTCCAAGTAGTTGGGAGTGGTGCATAGTAGAAAGAACAACAGCAACAACAACAACAGAAAAGACTGTGTCAAAGAACTGACTGAAATGGTGAACTTCTGCTCAAACAGTCAACTTCTACACTGAGAATTTTGAGAGGAAAAGATGAAAAACATGTTTGGCAGAATGCATAAACTCTGGTGGGATGGGGGGGTAGGGAGGGGGACACGGGTCTAGATTTGATTTATAATATAATCCTGTACAAAATATACATAAAACAATAAAAACAATAAAAAGAAATAACTTGAGAACAAGGCTTTTGTTCATGAGAACAGTCCCAAGAGGGCTCAGTTCGAAGAGAAATCTGAAAGGACAGATTGGGGCCCCACTCTTGATTTTAATGGATGCTAAGAATCAGGCTGTTTTTGTTCGGGCATCAGCTTAATGTGGCATCACACCACTGCCACCCAACAGTCCCAGTAGTCAGGAGGGAAAGGGAGGATTGTTTCAGGTCAGCCTCAGCTACACAGAGACCCTACCTACCACCACCTCCCACAAAAGAATACCCTTCGTCTACCCTTCACCTCTACTACAGCCACAAACATTTGAGCGATTGAATGCAAGTGTTCAGAAATTATGAACCATTCCATTTCTTTTCCTCCATGTCAAAAAATTCACACTTAGAACTCTCTGAATTTTTGGTGTTTTTGTTTTCTTCCACCACACTCAGTATTTCTTTATAGTTCTGACACGTAGGTATTATCTGAAGGGTAAGAACACAGGCACTGTGCACAGGCATAAAGGGTAAGGGCTAGGAGCCAGCACTCTTAAATCTCAGCCCAGTGGTTTTGTGTGTTCTGCTGGTCAAAAATGCATGTTTTCTTTTTTCATATCTGAACAAAAAAAGGGTGGGACCCAGAAACATGAAATAGATGTTTTACAACTGGAATCTGTAGCCATTCTGTAGCATGTCTGAAGAAATTACCATACAGAGAGGAAAATGGGGAGAAGGTTGAGTTCCAGAAACTGACTGGATTCATCTTCCTTTGGTGAATAATCTTCCTTCAAATTCTTATTCCAAGCACACGGTTATCAATCACCCCAGCCTTGAGCACTGGTCATGATTGGCCTGGTCTCTGAGCTGTTTGTTTTTAGCACTTAGGTGGAGGCAGGAAGATGGAGAGTTTGAGGCCAGCCTCAGCTACTAGTGAGATCTTGTGTCAAAAACCAAACCAAACCAGCAACCCTGGTCCCAGGTTCCCATACATATGTCACCACTAGGAATCTAAATAAGGACGGTAGGCACATTAAAGAGGCTGGAATTGAACAGATCATTCAACTAGGTTCAAAAGTGTGGAAGGCATGGAGGATTGGAGGTGGCAAAAACTACATCCTGTGCTTGTTCTGTAAGGACAGCGAGTAGATAGACTGAGTCAAATCTCCAAGTACTTGAGTTTTCAACTCAGCAGCTATTTTCAGGTGCCATCCGGGATTGGAGCCACAGATCCGGTGGACGGAGGAAGGAGGGCTGGAGCCAAAGGGTGGCAAACTTCTGCCAACATGCAGGTCTCAGAAGACTGGTCCCTGGGGTCGTCTTGGTTTTAGGTTGCGTAGAGCCAGCCCCTGTGCTCCCGAGTGGGCCTGACTGCCAACAAGGCCCTTCTGGACTTGGGGGTTATCCGCAGGCCTCCCACGCACGTTCCCACCCGAAGTCCTGTCCTAGAAACAGCGGATGGCAGCAGCCTTCCGATTCGCTCGGACACACGGACAGCCCCTGCCCGGCAGCCCCTCGCGTGGGGTGCGCTCCCGCTGTGTCCGCGCCCCGGCTTTGGGTCTAGTCCGCGCGGGCTGATGATGATGCTCCGTGCCAGCCGCCGGTGGGAGGCAGCGTGAGCCTGAGAGAGCCCGGAGCAGTCGCGGTGGCCGCGCAGCCTCCTCCCGCTCCCACAATGCACAGGGCGGCGGCGGCGGCGGCGGCGGCGGCGGCTGCGGCTGCTGCATCGCGGGCCGCGGAGGAGACCAGGCTGCTGAGGAGCTGGAGGAAGCGAGGAGGCTGAAGGGGCAGAGGAGACTGGGAGACTCGGAGGCTCAGGCGGCCGCGACCCCGACACCCCCGGGAGTCGCACCTCGCTGCGAGCCCGGGAGTGATGACGGCGAGGCTCCCGCCGGCCGCTCGCGCCTGACGCGCCCCTCCTACCCGGCCCCACCCGCCGGCGGTGCGGCCCGCCCTGCTCCGCCCGGCCCTTCCTCTGCTCCCCGCGGGCCGCTGCTTAACCGGCGCAGGCGGCAGCCACGAGAGCTGTGGCCTCCGCCCAGGCGGGGGGCGTCGGCGCGGGGCTGGCCATGGCGGCGTCCGAGCTCTACACCAAGGTAACGCACGTCCTGGGGAGGGGTCGGCGGGGCCGCGGTGCTGGGCGGGCGGGACTTGGGGGCCACGGCCCCTCGGTGTCCGCGCTGCGAGCCCGGTAGCCCTGCCAGGCCTGCCCGGGGTCTGTGCCTGGCGCCCTGCCACGCCTCTCGAGCCAGGCCGGGAGTGGAACTCACCGAGTGTCCTGGCCTGGACCGCCCGACCCTCCCGCCTGGCCTGGAAAGCGTCGCTCCCGGTGGCTGATGCTCCTGGGCGATGCTAATTCGCAGATGCGGGCGTCGCGCTGGGATGCGCGCTTAAAATAATGTCCTGTACCGGTGTGCGCCCGGCAGCCTCTCTGGGAGATTATTTTGGACTCTGCAGTCCGCTTTCACCTCTAGCTGCTGGGTTCCTGCTGTTGCCCTGGCGTGCAGAGCCCTTGGGAAAGATGCAGTCTGGCATGGCGAGCTGATGATTCACAGGCTCATTGGTGGCTGGGAGTTTGCAACCTGCGCGTAATCCTTGACAGCCTCCTTAGACTCCGTGGCCTCTACCTCCTTTCCGGCGAGTTTTGCCCCTTTGGGTTTAGTTTAGGGGAACTGGTCGCTTTTTCTGTCTTAAACCGACGCCCATATATATTATCTGGGTCTGGTAATCTCTGAATGGCGTATTTTGGAGAGGTGCCCTTTTGAAGACTGATCTGAAAAATTGTCTCAGGAAGTGTGTGGTTTATGCAATCATGGCATTTTATACTACGGTTTCCATAGATATTTAGCCAGCTATTGATTATCTTTAATTCCACTTAACAGAATTGCCTTAACTTTACAAGTTCACATTTGTGAAATTTTCACCAGAATATCTCTCAATCTCTCTCTCTCTCTCTCTCTCTCTCTCTCTCTCTCTCTCTCTCCCCCTCTCTCTCTCTCTGTCCTACACACACAGAGGGAGAAAGAGATAGATGAACTTCACACACCTAGGATTTTTAAGCAAGCCATCTGCCACAGAGATATAGTCACAGCCCTCTGAAATCCTCTTTAGCATCCTGGAATCATTCTTTTTTTTTTTTTTTTAATCTTTTCTGTGTATCTATTGTTTTGACTATGATATGATATGCAGTTTCTTTTCTGGTCCTATCTACTTGGTGTTCTATATGCCTGCCTCTTGACAATTATCTCTTTCCTTAGATTTGGGATGTTTTCTTCTATGGGATTAAAGGCGTGTGCCACCATGCCAGGTGTTTGGTTTGTTTTTGTCCTTGTTTTTTTTTTTTTTTTTTTTTTTGTTTTGAGTCAGGGTCTCCCTATAGCCCCAGCTGGTCTGGAACTCTCTGTAGACCAGGCTGGCCTTGAACTCACAGAGATCACCTGCCTCTGACTCCCTAGTGCTAGGATTAAAGGTGTACACCACCACTCCCTGCTTAAAGACGGTTCTTAGCCGCCATGTGGGTGCTGGGAATCGAACCCGGGTCCTCTGCAAGAGCAGTCGGCACTCTTAACTGCTGGGCCATCTCTCCAGCCCATGTTTGTTTTTTATAGTGACCCTGCATGTTCCATTTCTGGGTTACTTTAGAGTTAATATTTTCTTTGACTGGGTGATCCATATTCTTGAAGATATGATATTCTGTCTTCCACTTAAAGCATCCTGGAATCATTCTTACAAATGCAACTCAAATAAACCTAGAGCCAAGTTGCATCCTAAGAGGTTAGGACTGGGCATCCAGATACCTACATATGACCTAGACCTTGCCACTAACTGTGTGACCTTGGCAAACCACATATCCTCTCTGGTTCAGTTTTCTTATCTGTAAATAGAATTAATCATACTTGTCCAGCATTCCTTATAAGCTGTTGTAATGATCAGACTTAATAATAGTTATGAGAGCTTTCTGCCACCTATGAATTTATCCATAAATATGAGGTATATGATTAATTTCTTCCAGCCAGGAGAGGAGGAGCCTGAATTAACCTGGGACCTATATCTAGCCTTAGATTGCACAATTGAAATTTTTCTATGAATTTCTTTTAGGCATAGTAGGTCTCCAAACTATGAATGGTTATAATTGGAAACTCATGAAAAGCTACCTTACAAACTTAACACTTAATTCTAAGTGTTTTGCGAATACTAACTCATTTAGCCCCTAAAATTAATGTATAAAATAGATACAAGTATCAGTTATGTTCCTATGAAGAGATGTCAGTCTGCAAACCTTCCTTAGTTACATTGTCCTGTCTTGTCTATCCCCCACCATTCCTGACACCAGTCCGTGTAGACTGCTAATTGTAGTAGAGATTGATTGGATAGTAAATTGTTGGATTCCGGAGCTGCTTTTTTCGTCCACAGATAACTTACAAGAAAAATTTGAAAAAAAAGTTATTTCCAACTTGTAAGGTTTTGAACTTTCTTTCTTTCTTTCTTTCTTTTTTTTAAGGAATTATCTTTTTTTGTTTTTTAAATTTTTTAAAAATTTTATTTATTTTTGTATGTGTATGAATATACTGTCTGCATGTAGGTTTGTGCACCTGTGTCGTGCAATGCCGCAGAGGTCAGAGGAGGGTGTCGGTTTCCCCTGGAACTGGAGTTAAAGATGGTTCTCAGCTGCCATGTGGGTGCTGGGGATTGAACCCAGGTCCTCTGCAAGAGCAGTCGGCACTCTTAACTGCTAGGCCATCTCTCCAGCCCCAGGTTTTGAACTTTCAGCACAGCTTTATGGTAATAAAATTTACCTTTTAATTTTCACAAAGATGGTTTAGCCACTGAAACTGAGGTTGGTGCTTAAGGGGTCTTCTCTTAACTTCATGCATAGCTAAGCATAGTCTGGTTGCATGGCTATTTGTTGACTGACTTGTTCTCTGAATGGGCCTTAGCTTAATGACAGGCAGGAATATTTATTGAGCATCCTGTATGACAAATACTCCGATGTTAAGAGTTTCTAACAATGGACAACTCATGTCCTTTCCCCTCATGGGCTCACAGTCTGCATCTTACATTCTTGACCCACTTTGAGTCTCCAAGGGTATAACAACCTGCTGTTACCTTAACAACAGGCAGTCAGGCGACATGATATTTATTAGCAGATTTTAGGAATTGTGCTGGGACATGGCAAAGGTTGGAATGATTCTAGAGAACAGAGTAGTAGGAGAAGGAGGAGAGAAGTGTCAGTGGTAAACACAAACATCTCTTCTTTGTAGAGGGTTATAGAGAAGGAAGCTCTGGATATATTACTAGGAAAAATGTGTTACATGCCATAATTATGATATTCAGCCTTGTGATTAAATATGAAAAGCACCCTTTTAATAAAAAATTACCATCAAACCAGCAGGTTTTGATGTGTGATACAGAATCAGCTCCTATTACAGTGAAGGGCATGATATTGTCCAATTTATTTTGTTAGAACAATGATTTTTGTCATAGCAATTTAGTAAGGCTTCCATTTCATAATTTTTTACAGAAGTTTAAATATTTAAGAGCAGTAACTTGGTGCTTGGGATATACTCTGTGTGTGTGTGTGTTTGTTTTTTGGTGTACTTCCAGTTTTATATTTGATGTCATTGTCCCTTCGAGCCATCATTCCTGGAAATTGTAATATTTTGGTGTTGAAACTTTGTTATCTGATCATGTGGTCTGATTGGAGTTTGGCAAGAACATCCACTTGTCTTCCAGTCTTCAGTCATGCGCCCTTCATTTGCATTTCCTTCTGGTGTCTCTAGACTTGTTAAGAGTAACTGCTCTTCAAGTTCTGACATGGGGCTAGGCATAGTGAG
The DNA here is from genome assembly GCA_009823505.1 of Rhizomys pruinosus. Taxonomy (NCBI): domain Eukaryota; kingdom Metazoa; phylum Chordata; class Mammalia; order Rodentia; family Spalacidae; genus Rhizomys; species Rhizomys pruinosus. The sequence continues at coordinate 114,954 of VZQC01012169.1, forward strand.
GCACTCCTCTAATCCTAGCACGTGGGAGGCACATGCAGAAGGATCACCATAGGTTCTGGACCAGCTTGGGCTGCATAACAAGACCCTGTCTGAGGAAAGATAAAAGGCAGATTGTAAAAAGGTGATTAAGCAAGTAAGCACATAATCAGGCATGCTGAGCAGGATGAGTAAGGAGAATTGGAGCCAGGATGGCCCAAAATCTGTATCAGGAAACAGAATGTGAATTGATGGAGGTCTGATAGGCTGAGGTCTGTGTGGAAAGAAGGTGTGGGGAAGAAGGAGATGAGTTTGGGAGACAAATCTCTGAATAGGATTAGATAAGGAAGAGAAGGAAAGAAGGTCAGATGGGAAGGTGTTGGTAGCTCCAGCCTTGGGAACTGGAAGCTGAGTCCTTTAGTTTTGTGCAACTTGAAAGTTAGAAAGGCCGGGCGTGGTGGCCCACGCCTTTAATCCTAGCACTTGGGAGGCAGAGGCAGGCGGATCTTTGTGAGTTCAAGGCCAGCCTGCTCTACAGAGTGAGTTCCAGGACAGCTGGGGCTACAAGGAAAGGAGACCCTGTCTTGAAAAGACCAAAAAGAAAGAAAGAAAGAAAGAAAGGTTCTCTAATTGAGCAAAGCAGAAAGGTCATTAGTTGCTTTTTAAATTCTGTCTCTTAAAGTATGAAAGTTGCTAAAAGATTACAAATAAGTAAGCCAGCCATGGTGGCACACACCTTTAATCTCAGCTTTCGGGAGGCAGAGGTAGGTGGAAGACCAAAAAANATTTTAAGTTTTTTTTAAATTTATTTTTGTATGTGTATGAATGTACTGTCTGCATATAGGTTTGTGCACCCGTCTCATGCAATGCATTTTAAGTTTTCTTTTAAATTTATTTTTGTATGTGTATGAATGTTCTGTCTGCATGTAGGTTTGTGCACCTGTGTCGTACAATGCCTCGGAGGTCAGAAGAGGGTCTCCGATTCCCCTGGAACTGGAGTTCTCCTGGGATTGGAGTTATAGACGGTTCTTAGCTGCCATGTGGGTGCTGGGGACCGAACCTGGATCCTCTGCAAGAGCGGTCGGTGCTCTTAACCGCTAGGCTATCTCTCCAGCCCCAGATAATAGTTGCATTTTAATACATCCCTGCTGTTTATAACTTACTTGTTTTCTAGCTTAGAATGAGATTTCTCAGCCTTTGCTCTGATACTAAATTGGATTTTTTTTTTCCCATGGGTCTATTGTTTGAATTGTAGGATGGTTAGCCAAATTCCTGATCTTTATCCAGTAGTTCACTGGTACCCTCCACCTCCAGTCATGACAACTAGTACTCTTCAGACATTGCCAAAAGTCCCCTGAGGGGCCAAGTTGAACCCCTACCCTGACATCACTGCTCCAGATCTTATGACTTAGATGGGGCAGGAAAAAGTAGAGAGTTAAGAACAGAAACAAAGATTAGTCAGAAAAAAATTCAAAAATAGTTGACTTATAAGTAGGAATTGTTTCTGCTTATAAACATGGTAAGCTGCACCTGGTGAGTTAGGCTTGACTTCCAGCTGTTTGGGAGGCTGAGGGCAGTTCAAGCCATTTCTGGGCAACCTAGTGAGAACCTGTCTTAAAATAAAAACATAAAAAATCTGGAGATATAGCTCAGTGTCAGGGTATTTGTCTGCCATATGTGAGGCCATGAGGACAATCTCTAGCACTGTCCTCTTCCTTAAAGAAGAATATAATAAAAGTTACACTATATACAATTTGGAACATACAAAGGAAGAAATTTAAAGCAATACTACCAAGATTATCACTGTCATCTTGTTTTGAAATATGCATGCGTGGTAGGGAAATACTCTGCCACTGAGTTAGACCCTCATCTCAATTTGCTTAAGTTTTTTGTTGATATAGATAATGGTAATGACTTTTTTTTTGAGACAGGGTAGCCCTGTAGCCCCAGCTGTCTGGGAACTTACTATTAGACCAGGCTGACCTTGACCTCACAGAGATCTGCCTGCCTCTGCCTCCCAAGTGCTGAGATTAAAGGTGTGTACCACATGCCCAGCTGCTAGTCATTTTTTACCATTACAAGTTAGTTGCTAGCTGGGTGTGGTGGTGCATGCCTTTAATCCTAGCAGAAGTTAGTTGCTTTATTCCTAAAAGATGTTAGATGTGATGGGCATCTTTGTATATAAATCTTTGCTTGTATTAATCAATTTTTTAAAATAAAAATTTCAATATTGTATTTGTATTTTATGGGTATCAGTGTATTACCTGCATATATGTGAGTGGACCATGTGTATCCAATGCCCACAGAGTTCTGAAGAAGGCATTGGATCTCCTGGAACTGGAGTTAGCCATCATGTGGGTAGTTAACCGGGTTCTTTAGAAGAACAGCAATGTTCTTAACCACTGAGCCATCTCTCCAGCCCCCATATTAATCTTTTTTTTTTTTTTTTTCCTTTTTTGAGACAGGGTCTCCCTTTAGTCCCAGATGGCCTGGAGCTCACTCTGTAGACCAGGCTGGCCTCAAACTCACAGAGATCCGCCTGCCTCTGCCTCCCAAGTGCTGGGATTAAAGGCTTGTGCCACCATGCCCAGCTGTTGTTTTGTTTTGAGATAGGGTCTCCCTGTAGCCCTTGCTAGCCTGGAGCTCACTATGTAGAACAGGCTGGCCTCTATCTTGAGGAGCCTGCTAGTCTGTGCCTCCTGAGTGCTGGGATGAAAGGTGTGCGCTACCAGGCTCCCCCCACCCCTTTTAAAGACAGGATCTCATTCTGCAGTCCAGATTGTTCTGGAACTCCCTCAGTATCCTAGACTGGCCTCAGATTCATAGACAGTCCTCTTGTCTTAGCCTCTTCCCAAACTTTGGGTTTACAGATATTAGCTATCATGCCCCAGGTGTGAGTTCTATTTCTTGACAAATATATACTGAAACTAGAGACATTTGAGAATAGGAGAAATAAAACGATCAGAATAGGAAAGAGGCTAGAAAATATTAGAGGGCTAGAACTTGAAAGATAAAGGTGAGCTGGAAACATGGTGGAGTATCTAATACAAGGATTGGCAGAACAACTGGCTGCTCCTCTAGGGGACCCAGGTTTGATTGCCCAGCACCTACATGGCTGCTATCAACTGTCCATAACTCCAGTTCCAGGGGATCCGACGCTCTTTTCTGACCTCCGCAGGCATTGCACAACAAAGGTGCAGTCACATACATGAAGATAATGCACTTATACACATAAAATATAAATAATAAATAAAACTTTTTAAAAAGAATGGCAGAAGTTAGAGCTGGTAAGATAGTTCTGTGGGTAAGGGTGCTTGCTTGTTGAGGATCTAAGCTTGATTCCTAGGACCCCTTTGGTGGAAAGATAAGCACATCCCTCAAGTTGTCCCCTGATCTCCACATGGACACTGTGCCATGTGCATATGTGCCCCATGTGCATATGTTCACATGTGCATATATAGCTCAGCTAAATGTAGTAATAGTTTAAAAAATATTAAAAAAAGAAGTTTATAACATCTCAGCTTAGTAGCGATTAGCTTGTTAGAACTTGAAGTAAGTGCATATTATTTTAAAGTTTACATTATGTAATACATTACCTCAAGTTACAGTATCAGTCTAGTTGTAATGCATGAACCTGGATAATTCATGAATGTTATTTCATTTTTTTTTTTTTGAATGTTATTTCTTTTATACCAACTTGCCAAACCTTTCTTTCTTTGTTTATTTATTTTTGGTCTTTTTGAGACAGGGTCTCCCTGTAGCTCCAGCTGTCCTGGAACTCACTCTGTAGACCAAGCTGGCTTGAACTGACAAAGATCCACCTGCCTCTGCCTCCCAAGTGCTAGGATTAAAGGCGTGTGCCACCATGCCTGGCCCAAACCTTTCTTTAACAGAAGTAGCAGTTAACTAGTTAGAGTTGATTTAGTTGGATGTAAGAATAACCCAACTCCAAGCCAGAAAAGGGTTTTATTTGCTTGTAAGACCTGAAAGTGTAGGTATGGTTAGGTATAAGGCTCAGGCATGTCTTTGGGGCTGTGTGTCACGGATTCTCATGTGTTGTCTGACATTGTTTTCATCTTCAGGACAGCTGTTTTCAGAATGAACAGTTAGTGGCATCTGCAGATCACATGATTATACAGCTTGGGACCTGCAGGAAGAGAGCCTGATATAGATGTTCTTCTTGCCCTTTCTGGGAGTCATGTGCCCTTTCATAATGTGCAAGGGGTGGGGAATACCATTGTGGTTAAGTTTATACTTGCTCAGAGGCCTGGGAGAGGACGGGCACCATGATTGATAGTCCCACTCTGACTTTCTGGGCTGGCCGAGAGCATTCCCCATCTGAAGGACTAGTGCTGAGTACACAAACTGAACAACCTCCCTCAGTCCATGCTTCTGTGAATAGATCAACAAAAATGAGGGGGATTGAGTTCTACCACATCTGATCTTTGAGCAGAGTAGAAGAGTTTTGCATAACCAGGAAGCCATTAGTTATCTTTCCTCTAGAGAATCATCTTGAATTATAAAAACAAAACACAACAAAAAACCCCAAATCAAAGCCAGAAAACCATGGGAATTAGTAATGATGTAAGAGAGACTGAAGGTTTGGAGCACGAGGACTTGGACACCCCTGTGCTGCTTTCTCTGCTGGGTTTCCTCAGCCTGGTATTTCCCCTTATTTTCTTCACATCCTTGCTTGCGTATACTAGCCTCTTCTCTTATTTTCACCCAGAAATATGTTGCACAATCTCTCTCCCTCTCCCTCTCCCTCCCCCTCCTCTTCCTACCCTCCCTCTTTCTCCAGAGTTTCATATAGCTCAGGCTTCTTGAATTACTCCTCCTGCCTTAACCTTCCCAGTGCTGGGATTATAAGTGTGTTGTCACCACAGCCAGTTTGTGCATTGCTAGGGATGAGGGCCTTGTGTATGCTAGGCAAGCATTTACCAGCCAAACTTCATTCCTAGTCTCCACGTTGCACTATTTCTAATTCCTTTGCTTTTCCTATCCAAATTGCCCCTGTTCATCTCTTGGGATGGTCTCTCTACTGTTCTCTTCTCACCTCCTCTTCTTTATGCCCTATTATTTTTTTATCTACAAATAATATTCAATTATAATTTGTTATAAACAAGTATACACATAGCCCTATAAAGAGATAAACAAAATATTATAGTATGAATTATTAGTAACTCAGATTCAGGAAGTACACTTGATCCCTAAAATCCATGCACGTTTGCTTTGTTGCTTACCACGCCCTGAATCTCATATCTCAATAGGAAGCAACTTTTATGGGTTTGTATAACTCATTTTCTGTGAGTCTGAATAAAAGAATGCCTTTGTGTTAGACTAGTTTTTAAACTAGTTAGACTAGACTAGTTAGACCTTAGTTTTTCAAGATACTGTATTGTGGTAAGAGATTATCCTCATGTTAAAATATTTTGTATCAGTACTTAGCTGTTAATGCAAGACGGATCTCTATCCGTTCAAACTGAGAAGAACCTAGTTTAAGAAGCCACTTACTGGAGAGATGGCTCAGCAGTTAAGAGCACTGACTGCTCTTGCAGAAGACTGGGGTTTGATTCCCAGCCACCCACATGGCAGTTAAGAATCATCTTGGGCCAGGTGTGGTGGTGCACGCCTTTAATCCCAGCACTCAGGAGGCAGAGGCAGGCAGATCTCTGTGAGTTCAAGACTAGCCTGGTCTACACAGCGAACTCCAGGCCAGCTGGGACTAAAGGGAGACCATCTCAAAAA
>VZQC01012169.1:126413-156577 GCA_009823505.1 Rhizomys pruinosus
TTTCTGTATTTGTACGAATGTATTGTCTGCATGCAAGTCTGTGCACCCATGACATGCAACGCCGCGGAGGTCAGAAGAGGGTGTCGGACTCCCCTGGAACTGGAGTTCTCCTGGAATTGGAGTTTCAGACGGCTCTCGGCCGCCATGTGGGTGCTGGGGATCGAACCCAGGTCCTCCGCAAGAGCGGTCGGCGCTCTTAACCGCTAGGCCATCTCTCCAGCCCCCCCCCTTTTTTTTTTTTTAAGTTAACATGTATTTATTTAACATGCATTGTAAGGGCTTAAGCAGACTTAATTAAAAAAAAAAACAAATAAAATAAAAATAACATCACAGCTCAAGATACTGAGTCCTATATAGAAATCAAGGAAAGGACAGATCAGCTAAGGAAAAAATAAAAAGACAACAGAGAAGAGGCCTCACAGCTTGGGTCAGGGCTCTTGACTGGAGACCTGCTTTAAGTAGGTTTCTTGAAGTTACTTTTTAGAAGTTATGGAGTTTTTCCAGAGCTCAGCAGCATGTGTGTTCAAAGTGCTATCACTGTTGGGCTCTCCTAGCAGGCTCTGGATAGAGAGCAGGATGGTCCTGATGTCATACAGGGCTGGCCACTTGACCTTGAGGATGTCCACGAAGATATTATCCTTCCTGGGTGTCCATTTTGGGGTGGTAGCAGGATGTCAAGGAACCTCATTGTGGGTCTGTTGTAAGGGTAGCCACTGGGGAATTCTAGGGAGAGTTTATACCTCAGGTTTTCATCAATTGTGCCAGCTGCTCATGGATGGTCCCTATCCATTTGAAAAGCTTGTCTGATTCAGAGAAGGCAGAAATTCCCTTGTTACCAGACATCATGAGGGTCATCAGCTCCTCCTCTCGGCCACAGGATCCTGAGCTGCCCTACTGGGCTCTGGTCCTTTGTGGAGGATGGTGATATTGGCTCAGCTGGCTTGTGGTTCTGGGCAGTCATCTGGGCAGTGCTAGCAGGGAGATAGGAGCATTGATACCATGTAGTGGATGCCTGGCCCTTTAAAAGTGGGTTCTCTGCCGGGCGTGGTGGCGTGTGCCTTTAATCCCAGCACTCGGGAGGTAGAGGTGGGTGGATCTCTGTGAGTTTAAGGCCAGCCTGGTCTACAGAGCGAGCTTCAGGACAGCTGGTACTAAAAGGGAGACCCTGCCTCAAAAATACTGCCAAAAAAGGAAAAAAACTAAAAGTGGGTTCTCAGGTCCTCACACCGTAGACCAGGCTGACCTTGAAGTGGTAATCTTGTGCCTGAACCTCCCGAGTACTGGGATTACAGGTGTTAGGTGCCATGCCTGTCTGGCTATCCTTATTGTTGCTCTTTTTTTTTTTTTTTAATTTTTTAATTTATTTTTTATGTGTATGAATGTACTGTCTGCATGTAAGTTTGTGCACCCGTGTCGTGCAATGCTGCAGAGGTCAGATTCCCCTGGAACTGGAGCTAAAGACAGTTCTCAGCCACCATGTGGGTGCTAGGGATTGAACCTGGGTCCTCTTCAAGAGCAGTCGGCGCTCTTAACCGCTAGGCCATCTCTCCAGCCCCAATATTGCTCTTTTAATAGACTGTGCAAGGAGACTTGACACATGGTGATGACCCAGTAATTCTTCTATTTTTAAGAACAACTAGAAAAACTGCCTCCTTTATATTAAAACATAATTGAAGAGTTGTCTAGTACCTCTACTATTAATAGGTTTGAAACGGTAAAAGAAATGACTTGCAAAGTTACGTTGGGAGACATACTTCTTTAAAAATATATTTAAGCACTGGGAATGCAGATGCAGATGGATCTTGGTGAGTTCAAGGCTGGCTTTGTCTACATAGTGAGTTCCAGGCCAGCTGGGACTAAAAAAAGGGAGACTCTGTCTCAAAAAGACGTGTGTGTGTGTGTGTGTGTGTATGTGTGTGTGTGTGTGTGTGTGTGTGTGTGCTCGTGTGTGTGTGTGTGTGTGTGTGTGTATTTAAGGACTAGGTATGTAGCTCAGTTGTTAGCATGCTTGCCCAGCATGCCTGAAGCCCTAGGTTTGACACCTGGCACTTCATAAACTGGGTATGACGGCACATCCTTGTAATCCCATAACTTGTCAGAGAGGGCAGCAGCAAGAGGACAGAACTGTGTCAGTGATGTGTACATATATATGTCTACATATATTCAGAGTCACATCCATATTTTAAAATGGTACAGAAGAGGAAAATTCAGGAAAAACTGCATGCATCCCCACTATCCACAAATATTCTAATATTTTGATGTATATCCTCCTAATCTCTTTCCATGCACATTTTCTTCAAAATGTTTGTTTTCAGTCATAAATGGGACATCTATATCACATCCCTCTCCTCATGGCTCAAGGACCATCAAGGAAGAGATGCTGTAAAGAGTATAAGAGCCCCAGGCTAGGAGGACCTGGGTGAAACAGTGTCTTCTGGACATGATGGGACCATTGCAGTCATGAACTTATAGCAGCTGTGGTTGCTCAAGACTTTCGAAAGATCAAGCCAGTCAACAGTTCAGCATGAAGGGGAAAGGGCTTATGAGCTCCCACCCCTAGTTGAGGAGCTGTTGACAGTTAAGAGCTGCTGGTGGAGGAACAGTCAGTTTCCATTAAGGGTATGGGCCCCAGTAGCTTGACCATGCTCCAGGGGATGGTCTCCCACACATGAGTATATGGGCAGCACAAATCAGACTTGGTGGTTTTTTTAAAAATATTTTTATTTATTTATTATTTTTTTTGTCTATGAGTATACTGTCTGCATGTAAGTTGGTGCACCCATGTCATGCAATGCCACGGAGGTCAGAAGAGGGCGTCGAATGCCCCTGGAACTGGATGGAACCCAGGTCCTCTGCAAGAGCAGTCGGTGCTCTTAACCACTGAGCCATCTCTCCAGCCTCTAGACTTGGTGGTTTTTAAAAACTCCAGTTCCAGGGGAATCTGATGCCCTCTTCTGACATCTGCGGAATTGCACAACACGGGTGCACCAACCTACATGCAGACAGTCCGCTCATACACATAAAAAATAATAAATAGGCCGGGTGTGGCGGTGCATGCCTTTGATCCTAGTACTTGGGAGGCTGAGGCAGGCGAATCTCTGTGAGTTCAAGGCCAGCCTGGTCTACAGAGTGAGCTCCAAGTCAGCTGGGACTAAAGGGAGACCCTGTCTCAAAAATACAAAAAAAAAAATAAATTTTAAAAAATTAAAATGAAAAAATCAATAAAAAAACAATGAAAAAAAGGACATGAAGTTGGGAGTGAGGGAGGGATAGGGAATGAATCTGGGAGGTATGTATGAAATTTTCAAAGAATTAATAAAAATATTATCTTTTAATTTTAAAAATGGTTTGTTTTATATGTACAGCTTTGTAAGCAAGATTACTTTTTTTTTTTCCTGTAGCCACAACTGGCCTGAAGCTTACTATGTAGCCCAGGCTGCTTCCATCTCAAAGAGATCTATCTGCCTTGCCTCTGGAGTGCTGGGTTTAAAGGTGTGTACCATCAGGCCTGGCCCCTCCAAGTAGTATGTTATGAAGATTTTCCCATTCAACACATATTCTTCTAATAATATGGTTTGTTTTGTTTTGAGGCATTGTGTCACTATATAGAACAGGCTGGCCTCAAACTCAAGGCAGTCTCCCTGCCTCAACCTTAGTTTCTTAAGTAATTTTTTTCGTAGGGTTAAACATCTTCCTGTCTTCTGTCCAGATGTCATAGTGCGGGTGTGTCTGTCATCCTTCCTACTTAGGAAGCTTACTCAGGAGCATCACTTAAGCTCACGAGTTTGAGGCCAGCTTGGGCTACTTAGTGGGATATATTCTCCAAATCAAGAATGGCTATATTCTCCAAATTGAGTTCTTTTTTTTTAAATTTTTATTTATTTTTGTATGTGTATGAATGTACTGTCTGCATGTAGGTTTGTGCACCCATGTCGTGCAATGCTGCGGAGGTCAGAAGAGGGCATCGGATTCCCCTGGAACTGGAGTTAAAGATGGTTCTCAGCTGCCATGTGGGTACTAGGGATCGAACCTGGGTCCTCTGCAAGAGCAGTTGGTGCTCTTAACCACTAGGCCATCTCTCCAGCCCTGATACTACTTGATTTTATTCCTGCAGTTGAACAATGGAAACATTTGTGCAGTTTCCAAGGCATTAGGTGACAGATTAGTGAAGAGTTTAGATCCTTTATTGTTTGGTAATTCATGCTTGATGATTTTACTCTATTTATTTTATGTTTTTTCTGGGTGTACTTTTTTTTTTTTTTTTTTTTTTTTTTTTTTTTTTTTNTAGCTGTTAAGCACGTGGGTGCTGGGACTGGAACCCAGGTCCTCTGCAAGAGCAGCCAGTGCTCTTAACTGCTGAACTACCTCTCCAGCCCCTGACACCCTCTTCTGACCTATTCATTTGAGACGGGGTCTCCCAGTAACCCCAGCTGGGCTGGGAATCACTATGTAGACTGGGTTGGCCTCAGTCTCACAAAGATCTGCCTGTCTCTGCCTCCTGGGTGCTGCGATTAAAGTTTTTTTTTGCCACCAAGCTGAGCTATTTTTGTTGTTTTGAGACAGGGTTACTACTTGAACTCACTACCTGTACTGCTCAGGCTGAACTTGCAGTTACCATCCTGTCTGAGCCTCGTGAAAGCTGGGTTTACAAGTATTTGCTACTGTGCTCTGCTAAAGTTTCTTCATAAACTCCAAGTTTGAACTGAAGAATCGTTCAGTGGTTAAGAGGAACTGTTTTTGCAGAGGACCTGAGTTGGTTTCTCAGCACCCACACCAGGTAGGTCACAACCATCTGTAACTCCAGGGGATCTAATGCCCTCTTCTGCCCTCCATGGGCCTTGCACAATACAGGCATACTGACATATATGAAGGCAATATACTCATACAAAAAATATAAAAATTTTTTAAAAGGAAACAAAAACCTATATTGACTTCCTTGCCTTTTTTTTTTTTTTTTTTGGTCTTTTCCAGACAGGGTCTCCCTGTAGCCCCAGCCGTCCTGGAACTCACTCTGTAGACCAGGCTGGCTTTGAATTCACAAAGATCCGCCTGCCTCTGCCTCACAAGTGCTAGGATTAAAGGCGTGCGCCACCACGCCCGGCTACCTATGGGTTTTGTGGGTGTGAATTTGTGTACATTGAATTTATTCAGAACATGATCTGTATGGAGACAAACAGAGGCTTGCCAGGATCTGGGAGCTGCTTCTGTGAGTGCTGGCTGTAGTCACGGTGATTCCCCCAGTGGCTGCTGCCTTTAACTTCATTCTCCGTTGCCACAGCGGTGACATCAGATGCAGCTGGGGCTTATTAATTAATTCAGTGAAAGAAAAACTGCCTCACATAATTAATGGAATAACAGTCTTATTTCAGAACCTTTTTCTGTGCTTCCTTTCACCCCCTCCCCCTCCCCCAAGAGACTAGGAAAGAGAATGACAGAGATTGCTCATGTGAGACCGTGTCAAGCCGTCGACCTGTCTTAATGTCCCTCACTGATGGCCTCATTTCCACATGAATCACTCAGGCTGTGCAGTGATTTTCTCATTTCCTCAGGACACTGTTCTTTGCTGCTGGTAACAGTTTCCAGAAGAGCACTGTGTGAATTTTGACTTGTTAGAATCTAAAAATGGCCCACTTCACTGTTGCATAGTGGTCTTGTTTTAGTTTTAAGTACAGTTGACCTAGCAAATACATATTTGTATGTACAGGCAGAGTGGCAAATACCAGGCATGGCTGAGAGAGGAAGAAGCCTGTGTTTTCCCCATTGCTAATCATGCTGTCTGTCAGCTGATCTTGCTCGAATGGAGTTTGCTTTTAATCAGAAGAGTCAAACGCAGCTGTATTATTGGACACAGCTAGAATTAGAGAAAATCAGGAGAGAAACAAGGGAGATCCTCTTCCATACGGGATCATTACCAACAAAGACACTGCTTTTGAGAAACAAACAAAAAAAGGAGTTATTTTTTTCTATCTCTGTGTGTATGTGTGTGTTTTGGTACAGGGTCTCACTCTGTAGCCTAGCCAGCCTGGAACACTGTGTAGCCAAGGCTGGCCTTGAATTCATGACAGTTTTTTTGCTTCAGCCTCCTAAGTGTTAGCATTATAGGCATGAGCCATTATCCCTAGCTTAGAAGAGAGTTTTTTTTTTTTTTCTTTGGTGTTTTTGAGACAGGGTCTCCCTGTAGCCCCAGCTGTCCTGGAACTCTGTAGACCAGGGTGGCCTTGAACTAACAAAGATCCGCCTGCCTCTGCGTCCCGAGTGCTAGGATTAAAGGCGTGCGCCACCACGCCCGGCTGGGAGAGGTTTTTGTTTTTTTTTTTTACAGATTTTTTTTTTGTCGGATTCCCCTGGAACTGGAGTCAAAGACGGTTCTTAGCTGCCATGTAGGTGCTGGGAATCAAACCCGGGTCCTCTGCAAGAGCAGTCAGTGCTCTTAACCGCTGAGCCATCTTTCCAGCCCCAGAAGAGAGTTTTAATATACTTTTATTTTAATAGACGAGGAAGGAATGAAACAAGATTAATGATTAGCATGTATTTTGTACCTTTTTTTTTTGGTAGATAATAAAGCATGGATTGCATTGTGATGCCAAAAAACAAACATGCTCTAGATCTTATGCAGTCAGGAGCTAAATTTCTGGGATCACAGTAATAAAGATCTGAAGAAAAAGAATTACTTGTGTTAGTCAAATTTTTATTACTGTAACAAAAATTTGTAATCAGTTTTAAAAAGAAGACAGGGGCTCAGTGGTTAAGATCATTGGCTGTTCTTTTTTATTTTATTTTATTTATTTTTGTATGTGTATGAATGTACTGTCTGCATGTAGGTCTGTGCACCCGTGTTGTGCAATGGTGCGGAGGTCAGAAGAGGGTCTCAGATTCCCCTGGAACTGGAGTTCTCTGGAATTGGAGTTACAGACAGTTCTTAACTGCCATGTGGGTGCTGGGGATCGAACCCGGGTCCTCTGCCAGAGCAGACGATGCTCTTACCCGCTAGGCCATCTCTACAGCCCCCATCGGCTGTTCTTAACAGAAAACCTGGGTTTTCAATCCCAGCACCCATATGGTGGTTAACTGTAACTCCAGTTCCAGGGGATCCAACACCCATTTTTCTACTTCTGTGAGCATTGCCAGTCCATGGTTGCTTGCCTTGTTTTTTTGGCTTTTACCATGGCAGTATATCATGGCAAGAACATGTGGCAAAGGAGCTGATTATCTCCACAGCTGGGAAGCAAGAGAGAGATTGAAGGGTAAGGAGTTCCCACTATCTCCTAAGACCTGGCTCTACCTTTTCAAGGTTTCACTACTTTGTAGTAGCACTAAGCTGATAATCAAGCCTTTAGCCCATGGGTGTATATTCCAGACTCAAGCCATAGCATTACCAAAGTAAGTTCCCAGCTATGGAGGCAGATAGGGTGAGTGTTCATGAGAAGGAAGAGAGTAACTTAGGACACTGATGATGTGCCAGTAACTAACACTGCCTGTTTGGTGTGGATAGCTCCCACTGCAGGTCTGCCGTGATAACTCACACTGCAGGTCTGCTGTGGGTGACTCTCACTAAAAGTGTGCTGTGATAACTCACACTGCAAGTCTGCTGTGATAACTCACACTGCAGGTCTGTGGGTAACACAATGGAGAAGGGTTAGAACCAGAGACTATTTTGGTTGTATATATTATGACTTTTTTTTGGCTTATTTTTCTGGATTAGTTCTCATTTTCTTTTTTTTCTTTTTTTTTTTTTTCTTCTTTTTGTCTTTTCGAGACAGGGTCTCGCTGTAGCTCCAGGTGTCCAGGAACTCACTCTGTAGACCAGGCTGGCCTTGAACTCACAAAGATCCGCCTGCCTCTGCCTCCCAAGTGCTAGGATTAAAGGCGTGTGCCACCACGCCCAGCTAGTTCTCATTTTCATCTAAATTTTTCTAAAAGTAGCTACAAATGTGTGTGTGTGTGTGTGTGTGTGTATGTGTGTGTGTGTGTGTGTGTGTGTGTGTGTCTAAAGCCCAGTGGGTAGCATACCATAATGGGGTTCATAATGCTTACTTTGAGGTAATATTGTTGGATTTTCTGTTTGAAACGAGTTATGAAAATCTGTCTACTTAAAAAAGAAGATACAGCTGTTGCACACGGGCTTTGGTAGAGACTTTCTTTTTTTTTTTTCTTCTTTTTTTATTTATGTGTATGAATGTACTGTCTGCATGTAGGTCTGTGCACCCGGGTCATGCAGTGCCGCGGAGGTCAGAGGAGGGTGTCAGATTCCCCTGGAACTGGAGTTCTCCTGGAATTGTACTTGCAGATGGTTCTCAGCCGCCATGTGGGTGCTGGGGATCAAACCCAGGTCCTCTGCAAGAGCAGTCGGAGCTCCCAACCGCTAGGCCATCTCTCCAGCCCCAGTAGAGACTTTGTTAACTGCAGTCTCTCTTCAGTTCAGTGCTGTCAACATCAGCTGACACAGCTGTGGCTATCACCCAGGACCTTTTAAATCTCTCTTCTGTATTAGTATTCTTAAGCTTTTGTTCTGTGAGAAAGGGAAGCTGTTTTAAAAGCTCTTAAAGGCCCTTCCCCTGGTTATAATTAATGAGTCTAACCAGCATTCTGTACATAATATGGACTTGTCATAAACTACTGTATGAATCCTCAAAGGCAGCCCCATTTTTTGTTTTAATTTAAATTTTTATTTTTATTTTATATGTATGACCATTTCGCCTGAATGTATGTAAGTGCATCTGTGTCTTTCAATGTGCACAGAGGCCAGAAGAGGGACACAGGTCTCCCAGACCTGGAGTTAAAAGATGCTTATTAGCCACCCTGTGGGTTCTGGGAACTGAACCTAGGTCCTCTGTGAGGGCAGACAGTGTCCTCTTAACTGCTGAGCCATCTCCCCAGCTCCACCACCCTCCCCCCCAATTTGTTTTTTTGAGACAGTGTCTTACTGTGTAACCCTGGCTGGCCTGGAACTTGCTATGTAGATCAGGCTGGCTTCAAACTCACAGTGATCTGCCTGCCTCAGCCTCCCCAGTGCTGAGATTAAAGGAGTATGCCACCATGCCTGGCCCAGCCCCATTTCTTTGGCCACTATTGGTGTTTGAAAGACAAGTATGTCTTTTCCTAAATTCTGTTATAGTTAGGGATAGCTACATGATGTAATTCTGTCCAGTATGATATATAACCAAAAATTCTTTGCATGGCCTTTATTTATTTAGGTCATTTTTTTTTTCTTCTTTCTCTCTTAGACAGGGTCTCCCTGTAGCCCCAGCTGGCCTGGCACTTGCTGTATAGACTAGGCTGGCCTCAAACTCACAGAGCTCTGCCTGCCCCTGCCTCCTGAGTGCTGGGATTAAAGGCGTGGGCCACCACTCCCAGCCAGATGGCCTTTTAAAGGAAAATATATGCTTTGCTGATGAAAGGAACACAATTATGACAGTATTTGGATATAGGTCCTCCTCTGTCATTTAGTGTACTGGAATTGTGGCAGTGAAAATTACAGTGTACAAAGCCTAGGATTTCTGTTGTTGCAGATATTATCATATTATATATATATATATATTATATATATATATATATATAATTTATTTATTTTTTCATTATTTGAGTGTGGGAGAGGAGGCTAAGGTGTAAAATCAGATAACTTTCCAGAGTTACTTCTCTCTTTCCACCAGGTAAAGCTCAGGTCATCAGGCTTGGTGGCCAGTGCTTTAACCCACTGGATTCAGAACCTAGGCTCTTAATGCTGTTATTAAGCTGCCAAAATAACTATGAGATAATCTTCTTTTGAGTTCTTGTTAAGTATAAAAATAAATTCCTGGCAGTGAAGGTACTTAGACTTAGGCTTTTCTGATCTTTGTGGTAGAAAGCATTCCTGTTTTATATGTAGCAATTTTGGGCTGGAGATGTAGCTAGTGGTAGACCCCTTTCTTAGCAGCCCCAAGAAACTCTAGGTTTGATTTTTCTGTGCTGCAAAAGAAAAAGAATTGTTGTAGGTTTAATGTGAATAAGATTAATATAAAGCTGGAGGGTTTGGGTTGGAGAGATGGTTCATCAGTTAAGAGCACTGGTTGTTCTTGCAAAGGACCTAGATTGGGTTCCCAGCACCCATGTGGCAGCTAACAGGTCTCTGTGGACACTGTGCACTGTGCCTGTGGTGCATTTATACACATGCATGAAAACATGCATAAAATAAAATTTAAAAGTAAAAAAACTAGAAGGTTTGTTCAATTCATATGATGTTATTTATACACAAAATACAGGTAATACAAGTATATCGTAAAATTCAAGATGTGAAAGATGAACTCTGGTCATGCTTTGAACATTATATAATCCAGTGATAGTCATAACTTCTAGGAGTTGGTCTACATCCAGTCTTTTCCACTGTGTGTAGCTTATTATTATTTTATTTTATGTGTACGAGTGTATTGCCTGCATGTATATAAGTGCACCTGTGTCACACAATGCCCTTGGAGGTCAGAAGAAGGTGTCGGATCCCTTGGAACTGGAGTTACAGATGGTTGTTAGCCTCCATGTGGGTGCTGGGAACTGAACTGGGTCCTTTGCAAGAGCAGTCAGTGCTCTTAACCGTCGAGCCATCCTCCAGCACCCTTCCCCCACCATAGCTTTTTAAAGTTTTGATTTCCTCGGGCCAAGAAACCTGAACACAACAGAGGCAAGAATTGAAGTTTCAACGATGTGGGAAAAGTGGGTATGAGTAAGAGTGAGTGGGTAGAAGACCTCAATAAAAGGATGAGTGTTGAGCAGCCACACCAGACTTCCAGCCAGGGCTAGTGCTGCTGTGCCTGCCAGAGTTTACAACAGCTGTACGTTTTGAATTTCAGTGGGGGAAGAAGAGAGCAAGATACTAAAAAGACAGAGGAAGAGAAGCATCTACAGTCGCAGCCACTGAATGCTTAGAAAATTCCTTACAAATATTAAAAACTCTCTGGTTTGGGCTGGAGTGGTGGCCCAGCTGTTAAGAGCACTGGCTGTTCTTGCAGAGGACCCAAGTTGTGTTCCAGCACCCACGTGGTGGCTCACAACTGTCCTTAACTCTAGTTCAGGCAACCCGATGCTCTTTCTCCTCTATGGGCATTATATACACACGGTACACATACTCACATGCAGGCAAAGCACTCATACACATGGTACACATACATACATGCAGGCGAAGCACTCATACACACGGTACACATACACACATGCAGGCAAAGCACTCATACACATAAAATAAAAAAGTAAAATTTTTTTTTTTTTTTGGTCTTTTTGAGACAGTGTCTCCCTGTAGCCCCAGCTGTCCTGGAATTCACTCTGTAGACCAGGCTGGCCTTGAACTCACAAAAATCCGCCTGCCTCTGCCTCCCGAGTGCTGAGTGCTAGGATTAAAGGTGTGCGCCACCACACCCGGCCATAAATACATATTTTTAACAAAACAAAAAACCCAATCCCTTTATCCCTGTGTGGTTCACGTCCATTTGATCGCCTCTTATGGAAAGTTTATGGTAAAGCCATGCTGCCCTTATGTTTAGTACAGTTGTGTTAAATTTGCTTTTACTTTATTTGCTGAGATCAGCAGGGCAATGTTTCATTTACACGGTTTCAAAGTTAATCATGAGGGCCAGGGAGGTGGATAAAGGTGCTTGCCATCATGCTCGATGACTAAGTTTGATCCCCAATACCCATATGGTTGGAGGGGATCAATTCTTGCAAGTTGTCCTCTGACTTCTACATGCATACCATGACACCCACACCTCTTTAAATAAATAAATGTTAAAACCCCACAAAGTTAATCATGAAGGAAAACACCAACTCTGTGTAGCTGTAGAAATAAACCAAAGCATTGCTTATTAGTAGCACAGTGAGTTACACTTTACACGAAGGTGGGCACATACTGCCCCATGTGCTCCTCCACCATTTTGCTCATCAGCTAGGGTTGTAGTCCCTCTGTTCTTATAGTGAAGTTCTAGAAATGTTGGCCTTACTGTAGGTACATGGTGGTCAGAGGATGTATTATTTCTGGCTCAGAGCTAGGAAGATTTTGTAAATGTGCCATAGGTTGGTATATGTACAATTTAGATCTCATGTATAAATGATGCAGAATAAATGTTTCCTCTATACTTTATTATTCAGGATTAGGCCCTTTGACTAGTTTTCATTGTTTCTGGTTTCATTGTTTCATATTTATTCATTGAAAGGGTTTCAAGGTATAGCTCAGGTTGCCCTGAAACTCACCATCCTCTTGCCTCTGCCTTCTGAGTGCTGGAATTACAAATGTGCACCACCACACCTGACTTTGTTTCTGTTTGTTCAGACATTCTTGCTATGTAGCCCAGGCTGGCTTGAAGCTCACAATCCTCATGCCTCAGCTTCACAAGTACATAATGGTAGTTTCATAGTTTTAAACTTTTTTACTGTTGTGGTACCTGGTACCATTTTCTTTTTTATTAGCTTCTCAATCATCATCTGGAAAGAAAACATTCTGAGTAACATCATTAAAAACAGCTCTGATTGGGGCTGGAGAGATGGCCTAGCGGTTAAGAGCGCAGACTGCTCTTGCAGAGGACCCGGGTTCAATCCCCAGCACCCACATGGCGGCTGAGAACCGTCTTTAACTCCAGTTCCAGGGGAACCCGACACCCGCTTCTGACCTCCATGGCATTGCACGACACGGGTGCACAGACCTGCATGTAGACAGTACACACATACACATAAAAAATAAATAAAAAATAAAAAAAAAAATAAAAACAGCTCTGATAAAGCATGGTCACTACTACACATCATAAAGTAGGTACAAGATATTTTACATTCACAGAGGTATGATACAGTACTGTCCTACATCTATAATACTAAAGAATACAATTTAAAAGGCATTGAGACTTGATTCTACTTTTCTAGCAGAAGGTCCAAAGGATGGTATGACACAGCTCTGTAAAGAAATGTACTCTTACATAGGATTTACTTTCATTGGTGGCACAGTTCTAAGTATTCACTTTCTTCATGAACATCAGCTAAAAACCGTTATTAAAAAACAAACAAAACAACAACAAAAAGAAAACCATGGGGTGGGGGAAGACACCAGGAAAAAAATTACCCTAAAACAAGACTCCATAACACCAGATTCACACAAAGATGACCGGGTAGAGGCAAGCAAGACTCAACCTCACTAGCACTTGACCATAGTTTTAAACTTTTTTTTTCTTTTTGAGTTTTCTTTTTTTTTTGAGACAGGGTCTCCCTTTAGTGTCAGCTGGCCTGGACCTCACTCTGTAGACCAGGGTGGCCTCGAACTCACAAAGATCCACCTGCCTCTACCTCCCAAGTGCTAGGACCAGAGGCATGGGCCACCACGCCCATAGTTTTACACTTTTAAAAGTGTAATTTTAGTTTATATATCTAAATAATTTGAATGTTTAAAAAAAGGGAACAGCATCTACTCTTGATGTGGATACATGTCTAGGATATGCAGTATGTATATGACATGTGAATATGCATATGTGTGCCTCCTATGAGGAAATTTATGTAACACTGTTTATATTTTAAGATTTCTAGGAAAGCTGGGTGTGGTGGCGCATGCCTGTGATCCCAGCACTTGGGAGTCAGAGGCAGGCGGATCTCTGTGAGTTCAAGTCTAGACTGGTCTGCATAGTGAGTTCCAGGCCAGCTGGGGCTACAGGGAGACCCTGTCTGAAAAAGACCAAAAAAAAAAATAATAATAATAATAAAATATTTTTTAAAAAAGACTTCTAGGCGATGACATTATGGGGAGTTTTTATCTGTTGCTGTAACATTTAGATTTTTAAATTTTAATGTTTTGTTTTTATTTTATTTTTAATACGTATGAGTGTAATACATCCATGTATGTAAGTGCACTCATGTCATACAGTGCCCATGGAATTAGAAGAGGGCGTTGGATCCTATGGAACTGGAGTTGCTGACAATGCTGGGAACTGAATGTCAGTCTTCTGCAAGAGCAGCCAGTGCTCTTAACCATTGAGCCATCTCTCCAGCCTCAGCATTCAGATTTTTATAATCAGCACATATTTCTGTTGTGATAAGAAAAAGTAATTTTTTTCCATAATAGCATAAGCAAACATGTTTCAGAGGGTCAGGTTTTTTTTTGTTGTTGTTGTTTTGTTTGTTTGTTTTGAGACAGGGTCTCCCTATAGCTCCAGCTAGCCTGGAACTCACTCTGTAGAACAGGCTGGCCTTGAACTCACAGAGATCCACCTGCCTCTGCTAGGACTAAAGGCATGCACTACCACACTTGGTTTAAAGACAGTTCTTAGCCACCATATTGGTGCTGGGAATCAAACCTGGGTCCTGTGCAAGAGCAGTTGGTGCTCTTAATCACCGAGCATCTCTCCAGCCCCCAGAGGGTCAGTTAAGATAAAAGGTTCTCTTTCTCTATGCTTTTGGTCCCAGCACTTGGAGATGGATCTCTGTGAGTTTGAGGCCAGCCTGGTCTACATAGTGAGTTCTAGGCCAGCCAGAGCTATGTAGTGAGAACCTGTATCAAAACAACAACCCAAGTTCTTTCTGTATAATATATAATTTATTGAAATCTTTTACATTTTAGTTATTTGATACTTTCAGAACTGAGATGCCTCATTCTTGATCCCTTTTTGGTATTGCAATTAGCATCATAGATTAAGTATAACTAAAAACACTTTCTAAAAAAATTATGTGTGTGTCTTTGTGTGACTATGTACATGAATATATAGGTGTCTATTGAGGCCTACTGAGGAGCCGAAGTTAAGGAGGTTGTGAACTATCAACATGGGTACTGGGAACCAAACTTGGATTCTCTGTAAGGGCAGTATGCACTTTTAACTATTGAGCCATCTCTCCAGCCCCAATAACATTTTTTTTTTCCACATAAATTTATTTATTTATTTTTAACAAATCTAGACCCATGTTCCCGCTCATTCCCCCACCCCACCAGAGCTCGTGCATTCTGCCAAACATGCTTTCTATCTCTTAGTCTTTCTCAATATTTTCCATGGGGAAGTTGACTGTTTTGAGCAGAAGTTCACTGTTTCAGTCAGTTCTTTGATGCAGTATTTTCTGTTGTTGTTGTTGTTTCCAAAATGCATTATGCCCAACTGCTTTGTACAAAAGCTCAGGGGGCCCTACACAAGAAATACTTACAACTGGGTAATTGGCACTAGCATCCACAGATGAGTGATACCATGCATCGTTTGTTTTTCTGGGACTGTGTTACTTCACTCAGCATGATGTCCTCTAGCTCCAGCCATTTTCCTGCAAAGCTCGTGATGTCGTCTTTCTTTACTGCTGCATAGAATTCCATTGTGTAGATGTACCACATTTTCTCTATCCACTCGTCAGTTGAGGGGCATTTAGGTTGGTTCCAGCTCCTTGCTATTGTGAAGAGAGCTGCAATAAACATGGCCGTGCATGTATCTCTGTGGTGGCGTAAGTCTTGAGGGTACATGCCCAGGAGTGGTATGGCTGGGTCGGGTGGCAAGTTCATTCCAAGTCTTCCAAGGGTTCTCCACACTGCTTTCCATAGTGGCTGTACGAGTTTACATTCCCACCAGCAGTGGATGAGTGTTCCCCTTTCCCCACAACCTCTCCAGCACTTGGTATCATTTGTTTTCTTGATCCTAGCCAGTCTTATTGGAGTAAGATGATATCTTAAAGTGGTTTTCATTTGCATTTCCTTAATGATTAGTGATGTTGAGCAGTTCTTGAGGTTGTTTCTCAGACATCTCTAATTCCTCGCTTGTGACAGTCTCTGTTCAGTTCTTTGCTCCATCTATTGGCGGGTCATTTATTTTCTTTTTTCTTTGTTTTTTGAAGTAGTTTATATATTTGGAAAATCATGCTTTGTCAGATGTATCTGCAGTGAAGGTTTCTCCCATTCTGTGGGATTTCTCTTCACTTCCTTGATTGTTTCTTTTTGATGTACAGAGCTTTTGAGTTTGATGAGGTCCATTTGTCATTGTCGACCTTAATTCTTGTGCAGCTGCTGTCTGATTTAGGAAGTCTTTTCCTACGCCTATGTCTTGTAGTCTGCTGCCAACTTTTTCTTCTATCACCTTCTAGAGTTTTGGGGTTTCACGTTTGAGGTCTTTAATCCATGTGGAGTTGATTTTTACAGTTGAGAGTAGGGGTTTAATTTCATTCTTCTACAAGTGGTTGATCCAGTTTTGCCAACACCCACTTGCTTGAAGATGCTGTCTTTTCTCCATTGTTGGTTTTCTTTGGCCCCCTTGTCAAATATGAGATGGCTGAAATTGTATGTGCTCAGATTTGGATCTTCTGGTTTTGTTCCATTGGTCAAACAGGTCTGTTTTTTGCCAGTACCAGGCTGTTTTATGACTAGCCCTGATAGTATAGTTTAAAATCTGGTATAGAGATCCCTCCTGTGTAGATCTTTTCACTTCAGGATTGATTTAGCTATTCGGGGGTCTTTTTGTTTCCAAATTAAGAACGTTTTTTCCAAGCCGTGGGAAGAAACGTCTGGGGATTTTGATTGGGAATTGGCATTAAATCTATACAAGAGTTTTGGTAAAATGGACATTTTTTACAATGTTAATTTCCCAATCCATGAGCATGGAGGTTTTTCCATCTTCTGGAGGTCTTCTTCAATTTCTTTCTTTACCGGGTTTAAAATATTTTGTTGCTAGAGGTCTTTGGTAGTCATTGAGTTAGGTTCATATCCCAGGTAATCTTATTATTTTTAGGCTATTGTGACTGTGCGAGGTATTTTTGAATTTTCTCAAGTTTGCTGGTGTTGTTGGTGTAAAGCCCATTTGATAGGAATTGATTTTCTAGGTTATTATTTTTATCCGGCTCAACTTGCTGTAATGCTGTTAATCGTTTCTTAGAGTTTTCTGGTGGTTAGTTTTTTTGCATCCCTTAAGGTAAAACAATCATATTCATAGCCAATATACTTTGGGATATTGTTTGACCTCCTCTTTCCAATTTAGTACTCCTTTAATATCCTTTTCTTGCCTTATTGCTCTAGCAAGTGTTTCAAGCTCTTGTTGAGAGAGGGCAAGTTGGTGATAGGGGGCAGCCTGTGTCCGCGTTCCTACTTTAATGGGAAATGTTTCTGTCATTTTCCATTTAGGAGTATATTGGCTGTGGGTTCCTTATATGGCTTTGATTACTTTGAAGAATGATCCTTCCAATCCAATTCCTCTAAGGACTTTAAGCCTATGAGCGGGATGCTGCATTTTGTTCAAAGCTTTTTCACATCAATTGAGATGACTGTGGGTGGTTTTTGTCTTTGATTCCTTATGTGTTTGATGAGTTATTGATTTATCATTGTTGAACCTATCCCTGCATCTTTGGTATGAATCCAACTTTGTATGATGGATGTATCTTTTTTGATGTGGGTCTGTATGCGATTTTGCCAGTATCTGTTTAGAATTTTGGCATCTGTGTTCATTGGGGGAGGATGGGTCTATATTTCTCCTTTTTAGTTGGATCTTTGCCTGGTTGGTAAATAGAGTGATGTTGGCTTCTTAGAAGGAATTTGGAGAATTCCCTCTGATTTTTTTTATTTTTTAATTTTATTAATAAAAAAAGAAAAACCTCCATTTTATTCTTTTTGAAATTTTATAGAATTCTGCTGTGAAACCGTCTGGGCTTGGGCCTTTTTTTAGTTGGGAGGCACTTTCTACTACATCCCTCTATTTCTTCATATTTATGGGTCTGTTTAAGGCTGCTGGTCTCCTCTTTGGGCCAAGTTTTTGGTGATTCCCAGGATTTCAGATATTCATCCATGTCTTCTAGATTTTTCAAACTTTGGTAGATAATAGGTTCTTGTAATTTTCCCATATAATTTCTTGATCTTTCATTGTCCTGTTGTATATTTCCCTTTTCATCCCACAGGATTGTATTGATTTTGGAGTTGTTCTTCTTTCTTTTTGTTAAACTGGGCTAGAGGTTCTGTCTATCTTGTTATTCTTTCAAACAACCAAACTTTTGGCTTCATTGATTTTTGTATTGTTTTCTTTGTTTCTATTCATTGATTCTGCTCTGATTTTTTTTGTTTCTTCCTGTCTTTTGCGTTTAGGGGGTTCATCTGTTTGTTGCCTCTCAAGTGCTTTTAAAGCTTGTAGGTGTTAAGTCATTTCTTTGTGCCCTTTCTGTTTTTCTAACGTAGGCACCCATGGCTATAAATTTCCCTCTAAGGACTGCTTTTTTAAGGTATCCCATTAGGTTTTGTTGTGTTTGTATTGTCGATTGTCATTCAGTTCCCAGGAAGTGTTATTTCTTTCTTTATCTCTTCCTTGGACCCATTTAATTATTTCAAGAGTGTGTTGTTTAGTCTCCATGTGTTCTTGTAGGCAGGAGTGCTTGTCCTGCATTCAGAATATATAGTAGTTGTTGATGTTGAGCTATTGCACTGTGGTCTGACAGGATGCATGAAATTATTTCAATCTTATTTGTATTTGTAGAGGTTTTCTTCTGTGTCCCAGATGTGGTGAATTTGGGAATGTTCCCATGGGGTGCTGAGTAGAAAGTGTATCTTTCTGGTTATTAGGATGATTGTTCTGTAGATTTCTATGAGGTCCATTTGGTTGTATCATATCATTCAGTTCAGATGTCTCTCTTTTATTTTTTTTGTCCTGTTTGACCTATCCAAAGGACTCAGCTTGGGTATTGAAGTCTTCCACTATGAGTGTGCTGGGGTTAGTCTGTGGACTTGTGGTCCTGGGGAGAATTGCTTTATAAAGTTTGGTGCACAGAAGTTTAGGGGCATATCTGTTCATAATTGTGAAATCTTCTTGGTGGACTTGTTCCTTTGATGAAAATGTAATGGCCTTCTTTGTCTCTTCTTTGATTTCTTTATTACTTTGAAGTCTATTTTTATCCGATATTAAAAATAGCAACACCTGCTTTCTTTTTGGCTACCATTTGCTTGGAATATTTTTTTCCAGCCCTTCACTTTAACGTGGTGCCTGTCCTGAGGATAGCATGTCTTGTTTTCTTTAGACAGCATATCGATGGATTCTGTTTCCTAATCCAGTCTCCCAGTCTTTGTCTTTTTTGATTGGGGGAATTTAGTCGCATTTAATATTTAAGTTATGACTGATAGGTTGTGTTTGCTTCCTTTTTGCCTTATTATCCATCTGCGGTTTGATTTAGGTTTCTACTTCTGCAGTTATGCTTTTATTGATTTTTTTTCCTATTCTAGGTGCCTGGGGTTTGGTTGCTCCTTTCTTCTGTTTCTTTGAGTTGCTTTCAAGTATTCTCTGAAGGGTGTTGGTTTTTCCGGACATGTAGTCTATCAAGTTGTTTATGTCATGTAAGGATTTCCTCTCTCCTTCCACTATGATTGACATTTTTGCTGGGTATAGTAAACCTGGGCTGCATCCATTGTCCCTCAACACTGGGAATGCTTTGCTCCAGGGTTCTTCTTGCCTTCATCGTTTGCCATGGAGAAGATCCATGTTATTTCTGATAGGTTTCCCCTTATAGGCACTTGTTGTTTTTCTCTTGTCGCTCTAAGAATTTTCTCTTTGTTTTGGGTGTTCTAGCATTTTAACTATGATGTTGGGGTCGTGGAAGAATTTCTTTTCTGATCTTGTCTGTTTGGAGTTCTGTGGCTTCTATGTATTGGTATTGGTTTGTCCATTGTTAGTTTGGGGAAGTTTCATCTATTATTTCTGTTGAAGATCTGATCAATACCTTTCCCTTGGGATTCTTCTCCTGTCGCTCGTATTCCTATGATCGGAGGGTTGATCTTTTCATTAGTTTGCTCCCACAGGCTCCTGGTTTCTTCTGTTTTTGTGTATTTTTTTAAATTTTTTCATAATCTATTCCCTGAGGCTTTTTATTTGTTCTGTGTTATCTTCTAGTTCTGATATTTTTTCTTCTTCCTCCATTCTGCTCTGAGGCTTTTTTCTTCCTTTCCTCCTTCACTCCTTCCTTCCTTCTCTTTCCTTTTTCCTTTCCTCTTCGTGATTTCTTTGTGTTTCTATTTCTTTTTTGGGCTTCTCGATCTCTTTTTTGTTAGCTCTTTTGTTTGCTGGTTTTGGTTTTCTTTTTCTTTTTCAGCATGGGATCTTTTCGTTGTTTCTACTAACTTCCGGAGCTTGTCATTTCTCTCTCTTTCTCTCGGTTCCTCATTCTCTTTTCTTAGTTCTTTAATTTGTTCTTGTACATGATCTTGTAGTTCTCTTTAAGTATGTTCCAAGTGTTGTTTCTTGATAGTCTGTGTCCTGGGGCATCCCCGGAGGGATCCCACTGCAGGAGCGTCCATAGGGTTGGTTAAAGCTTGGCGTGGGATATCCTGCCCCTTTCCAGTGTTATCTCTTTTTCGTGATCCTGGCATATGGCTTCCCCTTGCCTGTATTCCGGATGTGAATCCTAAATGCTCTTTACTGTGTTGAAGGCGTGCTTTGCTTGCCTCCTTCAGATCCTTCTTCGCAATTCTCAGGTTGGCGGGGGGGGGGGGGGGAGGGGGGGGGCTCTTCAGCCGCGCCCAGGCCCATGCCGCTGGGCTCAGGAGATCTCAATCTCAAAGTTCACACAAGCGTGCCTTTAATACTGGCTGGAGGATACTCCGCCCCCACAGCCACATGATCCAATCAAGCCAAAGACCCCACACCTTTAATCCCAGCTGGGAGGATAACTCCAACCTCACAGCCACAAAGGCCAATCAAACCAAAGACAGCAGGACCAAAGGATCAACAACAAAAGGCTCGCCCAAGACACCCAGTTCCTACCTGCTCTCCCCCTCTTCCTGCCGCTGGGTGCAGGAGATCTCAAATCTCAAGAGTCACACAAGTGTGCGCTTTAATACCAGCTGGGAGGATAACTCCGCCCCCACAGCCAACTAGATTCTAATTCAAAGCAAAGACCACACCTTTAATCCAGCTGGGGAGGATTAACTCCAACCTCACAGCACCAAAGGCCAATCAAACCAAAGACAGCAGGACAAAGGATCAAACAATCAGCTCGCCCAAGACACCCAGTTCCTACCTGTCTCCCCCTCTTCCTGCCGCTGCGCCCAAGAGCTCTCAAATCTCAAGAGTCACACAAGCGTGCCTTTAATACCGGCTGGGAGGATAACTCCGCCCCCACAGCCACTAGATCTAATCAAGCCAAAGACCACACCTTTAATCCCAGCTGGGAGGATAACTCCAACCTCACAGCCACAAAGGCCAATCAAACCAAAGACAGCAGGACCAAAGGATCAACAATCAGCTCGCCAAGACACCCAGTTCCTACCTGTCTCCCCCTCTTCCTGCCGCTGGGCTCAGGAGATCTCCAATAACATTTTTTTACAGGAAAAAAAAGAGAAAGGGTGGGCTGCTTATATGAGCATGATTTAGAGAGTATAGAGAAGCTAAGTACAAAGTCCATAAAAAAAATCATTTAACTCAACAAGAAAAAGCAAACCAGACCTATTAAAATTAAACTAAGGATCTGAATAGACATTTCTCCAAAGAAGATAGACAAGTGACCAAATAAGCACATGAAAAGAGACTGAACACCATTAATCATGCAAAGCCCAAGGGAGGCCAGAAGACAGCATTGGATCACCTGGAACTGGAGTTATATGTAGATCGTTAAGTCGATGTGTGGGTGCTGGGAATCAAACCTGGGTCCTCTGCAAGAGCAGCTAGTGCTCTTAACCACTGAGCCATCTCTCCAACCCTAGACATTTGCTTTGTTTGGGGGGGGGGGCTTTTTGAGACAGGGTCTTCCTGTAGCTTCAGCTGTCCTGGAACTCACTATATAGACCAGGCTGGCCTTGAACTCACAGAGATCCTTCTGCCTCTGCCTCCTGAGTGCTGGGATTAAAGGCATGAGCCACCATGCCTGGCTGGACATTTGTATTTTCATACCTGGTTCATATCACTTAGTGTCTACAGGTTCATCCTTGACATCACAAATGATAGCATTTCCCTTTTTTTGGTCAGGGGCAGTTGGTGTCTTTTTTGAAACGGTCTCCCTGTGGGCACAGCTGGTGTGGAACTCACTATGTAGACCAGCCTAGCTTTGATCTCACAGAAATTCATTTGCCTTTGCCTAAGGAGTGCTGAGATTAAAGGCACCACCATACCCAACTAGCATTTCCTTTTAAAAGAATTTGTGTATTTGGGGTGTGTGTGTGTGTGTGTGTGTGTGTGTGTGTGTGTGTGTATGAGAGGCAGAGACTGAGGTGGGGGGTGGGAGGTGGCACATTCCAAGGTGTGCATGTGGAGGTCAGAAGACAATGGTGGGATCTGTTTCTCCTTCCCAGTTTTATGTTGTGTCTAAGGATGTGATGGTTAGTGTTAATTGACAGCTTGATAGGATCTAGAATCACCTAGGAGATAAATCTCCAGGCTGACCTGTGAGGGATTATCTAGATTAAAGTTATCTTTGAGAAATTCTGTGAGGGATTATCTTGATTAGGTTAATTGATGTGCAAAGACTCATTTTAACTATGGATGGGATCGGTCCCTGAGCAGGGATTCTAAGACTGTATAAAATGGAGAAGCACCCTTTCTGCTTCCTGAGTGTGGGTATGCTGTGACTAGCCTTTTTAACCTCCTGCCGCCTTGACACCCTGTACCATTAGGTACTTCAGAATGATGAGTCAAAATGACAGACCCTTCTTTTCTTAAGTTGCTTTTGTTGGGCATTTTGTCATAGCAACAGGAAAAGGAACTAAGAGGACTAATTACTAATATTGGAGTCTGGGCAATACTACTCTGAAATGCCTGATCTCTATATCCTGCAATCAGGACAATAGATAACAGCTTCCTAAGTACTGGGGTTAAAGGCATGTGCTATCACACCCAACCATATATTTGTATTTCAAATAATTCATTATTAAATACAGATTACGTATAGTCTTACAGGAAAGGTTACACTTTTTGTCAATTTTGCCCACTCTTCAATTCTCCTAGATACCCCACCCAATTAAAACAAAATTTAGTGGTGTTTATGGAAAGGTTATAGCAGTCACTCAGAATGCTTAGTGTCTCTGGTCCTTTGGAGCTTTTCTAGGTTTTATTCATGCTGAAGATAATGTCTTCCAGAGCATATTATTGTGTGAACATGTACTAGTACACATTTTTGAAACAGAGATACATTCTTCATGCTTTGTCAGTATACAATAGGAAAGGCTGGCTATATATTTATTTCATAGTTCAACAATTAATGATTCCAAGTATAATAAATATGATTTACAGAGCTTTATAGATTAAGATAATTTGCCAGCCACTTAATCTGTGGCTATAATTGAATTACCCTCTAACTTCTGGCTCTGAAATGTAGTTTGCCTTGGAAAAAGAGTTGCCATTTCTGTTTCTGTCTCCGAGAATGTGTTAACCTTTTTTAAGTTTCAAAGCCTTTTCTTTTTATTTTATTATTTATTTATTTTCTATGTGTATGAATGTACTGTCTGTATGTAGGTTTGTGCACCCGTGTCGTGCAATGCCGCGGAGGTCAGAAGAAGGTCTCGGATTCCCCTGGAACTGGAGTTCTCCTGGAATTGGAGTTACAGACAGTTCTCAGCCGACATGTGGGTGCTGGGGATCGAACCCGGGTCCTCTGCAAGAGTAGTTGGCGCTCTTAACCACTAGGCTATCTCTCCAGCCCCTCAAAGCCTTTTCACATATAGCCAACCTTTCTTACCCTAGACCTTAGAAGCAGCCAAAGAGTTCTGTAAGATATAGTTCCCATCCCTACCCTGAGCCCTATTGACTCTCATCCCAAGTACTCAGTCTGAGTGTTCACTTGTGACTGAAAACAAGCTAATTGGTCATAGCCACTTAGTTCTGTAATACCTGCACTTAGGATGCTGAGTATCATGAGTTCAAGGCCAGCCTGGAGGTCAGAGTAAGACCTAAACTGAAAAATAACAACCCCCCAATTTTTTTTTATTATGGAAAAGTATAGCTACACATACTAAAGTACAAAGAACAGCAGTACAGCAGTACCCCATGTGTATGTGTGCTCAGCTTTAACATCCTCATGCTCTGTATTCTTGTGTCATCTATATTCTTTTTTTTTTTTTTTGTCTTTTTGAGACAGGGTCTCCCTGTAGCCTCAGCTGTTTTGGAACTCACTCTGTAGACCAGGCTGGCCTTGAACTCACAAAGAACCGCCTGCCTCTGCCTCCCAAGCGCTGGGATCAAAGGCTGCACCACGCCCGGCCCCTGTCATCCATATTCTTGCCCACCTTTGCTCTCTCATACTATTTTGAGGTAGATACACCCATACTGTCATTCAATTCCAATTGCTTTACTATGTAGCTGTACAGAAAAGAATTAAGGCAGCAGACCTGACTGTTATCCTTTGGAAGGCCTGCTTATAGATTTGCCCTGGCTGGCACCTGGGAACATGACTTTGGGGAGGGTTCACACCTTGATAACTGATAGTGGCTTACTGTGTTTAAACTTTCTGTATAAAGCACATTGTTTATTCTTGGTACTTGCTTTCCATGAGGGGCTGGAATCTTTCTCTGGGCTAGACAGAATGTGCCTGTACCACCATCCTCCAGAAAAACCTCTGGGTGTTGTGTGTCTGGAGAGCTTCTGGTAGCACTGTCTGGACTTGTTGCTTGGGGAGTTAGGCCCATCCTGTGTGGCTCCGCTGGAAGAGAGCTCTCAGAACTGGCACCTGCCTTTCTTTGGACATTGTTACCCAGCACTGTATGTGGAGCCCTAGGAGCTCTCCTTACAAACCAGAAACCTAGCAGGGGCCTTGTAGGTCCCTGGCAGAGTACCTCGAACATGATCATTTAAAATGTATCCACAGTATCAGTAGCTGGGCTAAAAATACTTGTAATAATTTCTGCATATCATCAGATGTCAAGTCCGTGTTTGCATTTGCATTTGCCTTGTTACATCTAGAGGCTTGTTGTGTATTTTTGAAAACCCACTGCTTTCATGTACCCTGAGGTTATGACTTAATTTCTCATCTGGTTGATTTTTGTCAAGCGTGTTGAAGTATTGAGGCTGTAACAGGAAATATCTTTTGCATAGTATGAAACTAGATCTTCTGACACTGGGAGCATGATTCATCCTTTAGAAATTTCAATCAAAAGAATATGGCTTAGTGTTCATTACCGGCTTTTCAAGTACTGGCAGAATTCCCTGAATAAAACTAGTTTTAATCATCTTGAGATGGGCTGGGGGTGTAGCTCAGTGGTAGAGTGCTTGTATAGTGTACACAAGGTCCCAGGTTCCATTTTTAGCATCAAAAACAAACAGTAAAACCCTTGCTTAATTATCTGGAGTTGGTGCAGTGCCATGGTGAACAGATATTGTGATATAGGTGAAAATGTAAGGGTTTTCTTTAAGCCTGTCTTTGTTTTCATAATTTTTTGGGGGGGGGTCTTTTTGAGACAGGGTCTCTCTTTAGTCCCAGCTGGCCTGGAGCTCGCTCTGTAGACCAGGCTGGCCTTAAACTCACAGAGATTCACCTGCCTCTGCCTCCCGAGTGCTGGGATTAAAGGTGTGTGCCACCACACCCAGCATTAAAGACAGTTCTTAGCTGCCCTGTGCATGCTGGGAATTGAATCTGGGTCCTCTGCTAGAGCAGTCAGCTCTTAACTCCTGAGCCATCTCTTCAGCCCAAAGAAGACTTTTAGGTTCATAGAAGATTGAATAGGAATTATTGACTGTTCCTGTATCTAACCATTGTCATACTCTCTTTTTCTTATCTTTTAACTTTTTCAGTTAGTGTATATTAATTGTGCACAATGAGTTTCATGCTAGCATTTTTTATTTTTTATTTTTTTTGGTCTTTTTGAGACAGGGTCTCCCTTTAGTCCCAGAAGGCCTGGAGCTTGCTGTGTAGACCAGGCTGGCCTTGAACTCACAGAGATCTGCCTGCCTGTGCCTCTGGAGTGCTGGGATTAAAGGCATGTGCTACCATACTTGGCAAAGTCTTTGATCTATTTTAAATTTGTTTTTGCACAGTGTAAGAGATGAGGATCTAGTTTCATTCTAGATAATCCAGTATTTCTGGAACCCTTCTTAAAAGAGGCTATTTTTTCTTGAGTGTTTTTACTTAACAACTTTTTTTTTGAGACTCAGGTTGATCTCTGCCTCCCTTATTAACTTCATTATAATCCTTTCTATTTATTTATTTATTTATTTATTTATTTATTTATTTATTTATTTATTTTGCTCTTTTCGAGACAGGGTTTCCCTGTAGCCCCAGCTGTCCTGGAACTCGCTCTGTAGACCAGGCTGGCCTTGAACTTACAAAGATCCGCCTGCCTCTGCCTCCCAAGCACTAGGATTTAAGGCGTGTACTACCACGCCCGGCTATAATCCTTTCTTTTTAAAAATTATTTATTTTGGGGGCTGGAGAGATTGCTCAGTGGTTAAGAGCACCGACTGCTCTTGCAGAAGACCTGGGTTCGATTCCCAGCACCCACATGGTGGCTGAGAATCGTCTTTAACTTCAGTTCCAGGGGAATCCGACACCCTCTTCTGACCTCTGTGGCATTGCACAACATGGGTACACCAACCTACATGCAGACAGTACACTCATACACATAAAAAATAATAAATAAAAAACTATTTATTTTTATTTTTTGATTTATTCATTGTTATTTTCCTGTATAACTGTTTTGTCTCCATGCACATGTACCACATCCATGCAGGGCTTATGGAAGTCAGAAGAAGACATTGGATCCCTTGGAATTGGAGTTTGGATGGTTGTTAGCTACCATGTGCGTGCTGGCAAATCTGGGTCCTCTGCAAGAACAGACAATGCTCTTAGCTGCTGGGCCATCTCTTCAGTCCCACAGTCTTATTGAAAGCATACTCTGGCTTAGAATTTCACAGGTGTGACTGCATTCCTATAATCAAGCATTCACAGGCCCTGAGTACTTGCCCCTTTATCTGTCTCCATATAGTCTTAGCCTCTGTCTTCTGTGCAGAAGCTGCTTCAGATCTTTTCTCTTGTGATCAAAAGAATATCAAAATTGTCCAGCCACTTCCTCTTTCTTATTCCTGAGTCTCCAGCTCTCATGCTCAGTGAGCTGTGCTTTTTCTGACCGAATAACGTTCTTTTAATTCTGTTGATTCAGAGTAGTATTAACCATATTCTGTTTTTGCTAAGGGAATAAACAACTATGTCCTGAACCCTTTTCCATCATGAAAGGAACCAATTCTTCATCAATAAGTGTGCCTGACTGTCAGCTTTTCTATCAAAAGAGGTTATTATCAATCCTGTAAATACAATAGAAATTATTGTCATTTTTCTTCTTTTCAAATTAACGCATCAATTTATATGTTGATGGGATTTACTGTGATTTTTTTTTTTTTTTTCCTTTTTGGTCTTTTTTTTGAGGCGGGGTCTCCCTGTAGCCCCAGCTGGCTTTGAATTCACAGAGATCTCCCTGCCTCTGCCTCCTGAGTGCTGGGATTAAAGGTGTGCAACACCACTCCTGGCAATAACATGTTTTTTGTTTGTTTGTTTGTTTGTTTGGTCTTTTTGAGACAGGGTCTCCCTGTAGCCCCAGATGAACTGGAACTCACTCTGTAGACCAGGCTGGCCTTGGACTCACAAAGATCCACCTGCCTCTGCCTCCCAGGTACAAGGATTAAAGGCATGTGCCACCACACCCAGCTTAATAATGTGTATTTTTATCTTTGAATTTTTACTGAAATGAAATGCTTTGATGGATTGCCACATTACAGTGATTCCTGAACAAAACCCAGCTTGACTCTTAGTATCCATTAAAACAGAGAGTGAAGCCTGATCTGTTGTGAGAACTTGTTCCTTTGCATTTCCTTCAAAATTGTGTCCCAAACAAAGACCTTGCTCTCTCTATTGAAACATTACCTCTAGCATCATGTGGGGGAAGGAATGAGGAACCTATCTTATAAAAATTTTTTTCCCTATCTGACTCCTACTGACCAGAACAACTATAAACCATTATCAGTCTAATTTCATCTGTTGTTTACAGCATAAATGAGAGAATTCATTGCTTCCAACAAATATTCTCTGCTTCCAGTTTGATATATTCATATCACACATTCATAATTTTAGGTCAGGGGGAAGGAAGGGTTGTGAAGAATTAAAGCTTGTCACAGAAAAATTTTTTCTTCTCAAGAGAGCAGCGCCATTTTGGTGGCCTGCTGCCTCCCCCACCTGCTTCAGACCCAGAGAGACTGACCAAGGAACAGTCTCTAAAGAACCTCAGTTAGGAGATTACCAGCAAATTTAATGGGTTTTTCCTACAGAGCAAAGGGGGTGGAGGAGAACAATCATTCTCAAGGCCCAGTTGGGGCTCCTTTCATGTTTATTGCAACAGGGCGATGACTGTGCCTCAGGTGCCAGCACTCCCAGTTTGGGAGCCCTAGCCCCAGCCTATGGGAGCTGGCTCGTTGGGAGGGGTCTCTGGATCTGTAGCTCCATGTCTTCTCAGTAGCACCGTCTCAGGAGAGGTCTCATGTCTACTGGATGATGGCCAGGGCCAGGCCTTTTGGAAGAAAGTCCAGTTTATCCCACAAGAGTAACCCAAGTCTTAGTAAGATTGTTTAATTATAGGGGCTGGAGAGATGGCCTAGCAGTTAAGAGTGCCGACCGCTCTTACAGAGGACCCGGGTTCGATCCCCAGCACCCACATGGCGGCCGAGAACCATCTGAAACTCCAATTCCAGGAGAACTCCAGTTCCAGGGGAGTCCGACACCCTCTTCTGACCTCCACAGCATTGCACGGCACGGGTGCACATTCATACACATACCGAAATAAATAAATAAAATTAAAAAATTAAATTAAAAAAATATATTGTTTAATTATAAACAAGCTGAGATAGTGTTAAGTGATCTCATAACATAAAATTAACTTTGGTTACTACATTAGGTAAGATTCCATTTGTTCAGAAGTTATTCCCATAGTTTCTCTTCTTTTGTTTTATTGAAGAAACATGTCCATATTCGTACTTGTAACAGAAGGCATTCCCACATTTGGAGCATCTTTTTTTTTTTTTTTTCCTATTTGCTACTGTATTGCTTATCTTTTCTAGCAATTTCTAAGACTTCTGTATACATCTTGGGAATTAATTTGTATTTGGTTGTTTGTATTTGACTTTGCTTATAAAATATTTTGATACCCCCAAAGTTTTAAGTTTTTATTTTTATTTATTTATTTATTATTTATTTTTTTGTGTGTGTTTTTGAGACAGGGTCTCCCTATAGTTCAGGCCGGCTTTTTTTTTTCATTTAATATTTTATTTATGCCAGGCGTGGTGGGGCACACCTTTAATTCCAGCATTTGGGAGGCAGAGGCAGGCGGATCTCTGTGACCTTGTCTACAGAGTAAGTTCCAGGACAGCTGGGGCTACATGGAGACCCTGTCTCCAAAATACTGCCCCCCCCAAATTTTGTTATTTTTATTTTATGTGTATGAATGTATTGTCTGCATGGATGTAAGAGCATCCATGTTGTGCAGTGCCCATGCAGTTCAGAAGAGGGTGTCCAGTTCTTTGGAACTGGAGTTATAGGTGGTTGTTAGCTGCCATGTGGGTGCTGGGAAGCAAACTCAGGCCCTCTGCAAAAGCAGCCAGTGCTCTTAACTGCTGAGCCATCTCTCTAGCCCCAAGTTTTAAGTTTTTCTAAAATCTTGAATTTCTTCTACAGTCTAGGTTTTCTTTTATTTCTGCTTTTCCCAGCTAAGACAAACTGAAAAAATGGTCTAAAAATGAGGCAGGGATAGATTAGTAAGCAGTCATCGTAGGGTCTGAAACTGAGCACTTCTGTTCTGAAGCAAGGTGACAGGCTTCTTTTGCTTGGGAGGTCTTCTTTTGCAAGACTCATTTCCAGGGCAGGTATGTCCCTTCTCCATCAGTAATATGGCAACACCAGCTGAACTTTCATTTTGGTTTTGCCCTTAGGTAAGGCTTAATCTCATTGCCTCCAGTGCATTGCCACCTGTCTAAAATGAATGACATTTTCGTAGCAGATATGTGTATATTATGTAAATCCTATCTCAGGTAGCAAGTAAATGACTGTAATATACAAATAAGCAGGAAGAGAACAATTGATAACAATCAGGAGTTATGCAAGATGTGCTTTTGATTATAATTAAAAGTTCTGCTAGGTGGCGCACGCCTTTAATCCTAGCACTTGGGAGGCAGAGGCAGGTGGATCTTTGTGAGTTCAAGGCCAGCCTGGTCTACAGAGTGAGTTCCAGGACAGCTGGGACAACAAGGAGACCCTGTCTTGAAAAGACCAAAAAAAAAAAA
>VZQC01012169.1:158161-195996 GCA_009823505.1 Rhizomys pruinosus
TTTTCTCTGCCCTGGACTTGTTGGAGGATTAGCTGGGTGTGGTCTTGCCCTGAAGGTACTGATTCTTTTGTTTACTTGTAAATCTCCAGGCCTCTCCTTAATTGCTTTAATCTCCTTATGAAAGGGAGCCTCTCCTTCACATGCCTTGGCCCCACCTTTAATCTTCCTAGTGCAGTTATCAGATCCAAACTGTACATTCTGCATTTCTTTCTGTGCTATCTGCTCTTCTTCACTGTAGATCTGCACAATATTCACCATTAAAAGCCACACCACCATTTCTACATTAGGCTGTCTTGAAATATCCTCCGCCAAAGACATCAGTCCATTGCTTTTCAGCTTACCATCAGGCAAGCATTTGGGCTGCGGGCAAACTGCTGCCAGACTCTTTATCAAAATATCCCAGTTACTGCCTAAGTCTTTATTTTCCCCTGGAACCACATCTTTTGCAGCCATGCTTTCTTCCAGGCCTCCACTAGAATGGCCCTTTAAGCTCTGCTTACAGTAGTCAACAGCCTTTCTAGCCCAAAGTTCCAATGTCTTCCACATTTCTCCAAACATCCACATGGTCAGGTTCTTCACAGCCAACACCCCACTCTTGGTACCAATTTACTGTATTAGTCACTTTTCTGTTGCTATGATAAAGCACCATGACCAAGGAACTTATAAAAGGAAGAGTTTATTTGAGCTTACGATTGACAGTTCCAGGGAATCAGAGTCCATTGTGGTGGGAGGCATGGCGGCTGGAGCCTGGAGCAGCAAACTGAGGGTCACATCTCGCAATGAGCACAGGAAACAGAGAGAGAGACTGGAGACCACGAGGCTTGTTAAAACTCACTAAGCCTGCCCCCAACAATGCACTTCCTCTAGCATGGCCACACCCTCCAAGACCTCCAAAAACAGTGCCACCAACTGGAGACAAATGTCTGAATACCTAGAGCCTATGGGGGACACTCATCCAAACCACCACATATGTGTAACAATTTTTTGAAGTATTCTTTTTTTTCATTTCTTAATTTTTTATTTGACCAGTAAGTACACATAGGCAATAAACATAATGAGTGTCCCTACAAACCCAGTTAGTTAACATCTGAGTCCAGTTTTTGTACAACCCAGAGTCCCCAAGGCCAGTTGAAGAGGTTTGCTTACACATGTTGATCAAATAAAAATCTATCCTACTGGGTGTGGTGGCGCCTGCCTTTAATCCTAGCACTTGGGAGGCAGAGGCAGGCGGATCTTTGTGAGTTCAAGGCCAGCCTGGTCTACAGAGTGAGTTCTAGGACAGCTGGGACTACAGGGAGACCCTTGAAAAGCCAAAAAAAAAAAAAAATCCTGTCCATTTTTGCTGTGATCTCACAATTCATCCCTTCTCCCTGGCCCTTACAGTTGATGCACCAACCTCTTCTGTGAGAGTCCCTGGGCTTTGGAGGGGAGGGTGAGAAAGAGTGGGAGATAAAAGATCCATTTTGAGGTGACATGTCAAACTCTTGGGACAGTCCAAATTCTGTTTGCAATGGACTGGTGGGTTGTTTAGCAGTCTCCTTTTAATTCTAGTAATAAAGCACAAATAGTAACAAATATTAAAGATTATAACAAGTTATGCTATGGACACAGACACATATGCTTGGATCATATCTTGGTGGGGCACTATAACTCTTTGACAAAGGGATGGCAATAGCTTTCTTTTTCTTTTTGGTCTTTTTTGAGACAGGGTCTCCCTGTAGTCCCAGCTGTCCTGGAACTCACTCTGCAGACCAGGCTGGCCTTGAGCTCACAAAGATCCGCCTGCCCCTGCCTCCCGAGTG
Source organism: Rhizomys pruinosus (assembly GCA_009823505.1). NCBI lineage: Eukaryota > Metazoa > Chordata > Mammalia > Rodentia > Spalacidae > Rhizomys > Rhizomys pruinosus. The sequence goes on from VZQC01012169.1 coordinate 159,964, forward strand.
CTAGGATTGGCAATAGCTTTCTAATGTGGTCAATAAAGTCTGACACTAGTGGGTACACAGTGTCAGCCATGTGTCCTACCCACCCTCAGGGAGAGGGCTATAGATTAAATTGGGATTTTTTTTTCTTTCTGGGTGTACATATACTTATAATCCTAGAGCATTGGAGGTAGAGACAGGTAGATTCCTGAGGCTTTCTCAACAAACCAGCCTAGTCTGGTTAGTAAGTTCTAGGCCAGTGAGAGTTTCTCTCTCAGTACCTGAGGAACAACATCCAACAACCTGGACACACACACACACACACACACACACACACACAACACACACACAGGAACAAATGCAAATAGTGTTTAGAATAGCTTTTATGAAGACTGTAGAATGGAAACAGGGTAGTAGCACACACCTGTAGCACTTGGGAGACTAGAATAGGAGGATTGTAGTCCAAGGCTAGCCTGGGTTACAGAGTAGTGTGGGCCTTCTCCAGCTGGTTGTCAGTCCACACTCTACTGAGGGTAAATGCATTGGAGCACACACAAACCAGTCCAGGAGCATGTCAGGCGGTGAAACTCAAAACTTTATTTTCAGGGCTGGAGAGATGGCCTAGGGGTTAAGAGTGCTGACTGCTCTTACAGAGGACCCGGGTTCGATCCCCAGCACTCACATGGCAGCTTAGAACCATCTGAAACTCCAATTCCAGGAGAACTCCAGTTCCAGGGGAATCGACACCCTCTTCTGACCTCCACGGCATTGCACGACACAGGTGCACAGACTTGCATGCAGACAGTACATTGATACACATACAGAAATAAATAAAATTAAAAAAAAAGAAAAACCACTTTATTTTCCAGTACAGGGTATACAGGAAGCTTCTACCGGTCAGTGCAGAGAGTATCAGAGCATACTGAATCATTGAAAAGGTCAACCTAATCATGCAGTTACTTAGTCCTCAGCCTACACATGCTTCTATAGATGATCACGTGTTGTTTACAAGCCCAGAGGCAGGGGGGAAGCTAATCATGGCAAGGGGGCTGCATGAAGCTTGTTGCCAGGAAGGGCGCCACGTTGATGGTACAGCAAGAAATTCAGCAACATGGCTTACTAATCAGGCCTGGGAGTGGCCTACAGAGTAAGACCATTAAAACCTTGTCTTAACCAAACACACAACATCAAACCAACAAATTGGCAATTTTAGATGTGATAATTTTGCAAAATTTAAAAATTTTAGTCTGCCTGCAATTGTAGCACTTGGGAGATAGAGACAGGAAGATCAGAAGTTAAAGACCATCTTCATCTTCATCTACACAAGATTCTATCTCAAACAACAAACAAACAACAAAAATTAAACTTCTTTTTTTTTTTTGGTCTTTTTGAGACAGGGTCTCCCTGTAGCCTCAGCTGTCCTGGAACTCACTCTGTAGACCAGGCTGGCCTTGAACTCACAAAGATCCGCCTGCCTCTGCCTCCCAAGTGCTAGGATTAAAGGCGTGTGCCACCTCGACCGGCTTTGAGACGAAGCACAGACTGACCTCAAACTCACTAGATAGTAGAGGTTGACTTGAACTCCCAATTTTCCCGCCTCACCTTCCAAGAGCTGGGATTACAGGCATAGGCCACCACATCTGGATTACAGGCATAGGCCACCACATCTGGATCACAGGCATAGGCCAGCACATCTGGATCACAGGAACAGACCACCACATCTGGATTACAGGAACAGGCTACCACATCTGGATTACAGGCACAGGCCACCACATCTGGATTACAGGAATAGGCCACCACATCTGGATTACAGGCACAGGCCACCACATCTGGATTACAGGCATGTGCCACCACATCTGGATTACAGGCACGTGCCACCACATCTGGATTACAGGTACGTGCCACCACATCTGGATTACAGGCACGTGCCACCACATCTGGGATTACAGGCACATGCCACCACATCTGGGATTACAGGCACGTGCCACCACATCTGGATTACAGGCATATGCCACCACATCTGGGATTACAGGCACGTGCCACCACATCTGGCCACTTTTTTTTTTTTTTTTTTTAGTTTTATACATCTTAGGAAAAAGTACACAAATTCATGCATGATCTTTTAAATAGAGGGCTAAAAGCAAATAATATCTGTCATCAGTCATTCAGATAGAGTGAAAATCTACTTCCCAAGAAATCCATTTTCAGCTGCTAGCAGGGTGTGGTCAAATTGCTGTCAGAATGCTGGCCTGACATCTGGGGGAAAAGCTGAGGCACAAGTTCTTTCAGAGTATCTATCTGCTTGCTTGTTCTACGTTTCTCTTTCAGAATGCTCTTTCAGCATTTATACTTAGTGTATTTCTTGCTCAAGAATAAATGTCCTTAGTTCATGAATATGAAAGTTTTACAACCTAAAATAGACTGGCAGCTGACTTTAATCTTTCTGTTATGATCTTGTGATCTCATTGTCATGTCCATCTCATTCCTACTCTGGCCACTCAGTTCAGGTATCTTTATCACTTTAACAATGCCCTTTAACATGTAAGGACAGTCATAGTGCAGGAAATCAAACTGTACTGCTTGGTTCTCTAGTAACTGTATTACCACCATCATCATGGTGAAAGCATGGCTGGCAGTTAGCTTGGGTCTACTACCACTTCTGTGGTTTTCTTCTTCCCTTAATGTTACTAGGGCCTTTTTGGTACTTGGTTGCATCTACTTATGGTTTCAATCAGTTTTACATTGTAGCCTAACTTGCTATATATGCAGCTAAAATAATAATACTATAAAGCAAAAATTGTGGGTTTTGTCCTAATAGTTTTTTAAAATTTTATTTATTTATTTATTTTCTATGTGTATGAATGTACTGTCTGCATGCAGGTTTGTGCATCCTTGTCGTGCAATGCCACGGAGGTCAGAAGATTTTATTTATTTTCTAAGTGTATTAATGTACTGTCTGCTTGCAGGTTTGTGCATCCGTGTCGTGCAATGCCACGGATTCCCCTGGAACTGGAGTTCTCCTGGAATTGGAGTTACAGACGGTTCTCAGCCACCATGTGGGTGCTGGGGATCGAACCCGGGTCCTCTGCAAGAGCAGTCTGTGCTCTTAACCACTAGGCTATCTCTCTAGCCCCTGTCCTAATAGTTTTTATGCGGATTCTGTTGATCAAAAGTCTACCTAAGTTAGGGGTGGTGGTGCAGGCCTCTAATACTGGCATTTGGGAGGTGGTCGAACGAGGATCAGGAGTTCAAGGTCTTTTTTTTTTTTTGCTTTTTGAAACAGGGTCTCCCTGCAGCCCCAGATGGCCTGGAACTTGCTATGTAGACCAAGCTGGCCTTGAACTCACAGAGATCCGCCTGCCTCTACCTCCTAAGTGCTGGGATTAAAGGCATGTGCCACCACACCTGGCCTGAAGGTCATTCTTCACTACATAACAAGTTCAAGGACAGACATTGGCTACTTGAGGCTCTTTCTCCAAAACAAACAAACAAACAAACAAACAAACAAAAAAACCACACACAGTCTGTGTAAGCTACCCAACTTATGGGCAAGGAACATACAAGATATAAATACAAGTAACTTTTAGTAACTTGGAGGCCTTTTTTATTTACACATGTTCTGCTCTTCATCTTCAGAACAATCTCCTTTCAGGAAATGTTTCCTTTAGACCAGCCAGCTTTGTATTTTCAGGCTTGACCAATTGGGTTACTCTTTTTCACCCATGCACCTAGTCAACTACAGTATTATTTTTAATTCTCTTCTTCTGTAACTTTAAGTTTTATCATGGCATTTTGTGGAAGTTTCGTGATTCCCAGGATTTATCCATTCATTTCATTTACATATTAGACATCTCATGTGCATCTACTGTGCTAAGCACTGGGGGACAGGTATGGGATTGAGGTCGAAAAATAAAGACAAAAAAAAAGAAAAGAGAAAAATAAAGATGAATTGTATTAAGGCGCTCAGGATCTAGTCAAAGAGAGGGAGAGATCTGTGAAAAAAACAATAATAAAGAAATCATAAGCTGAAGATGCTAAAACCTGTGATGTCATAATCTTGATATATGTTTGGCATGCTTATATGCATATTTTGGAGTGATGCAAATTGGAAGGAACAACAACAATAACAACAACTGGGTCAAAGAACTGATTGAAATGGTGAAATTCTACCCGAAACAGTAAAATTCTGCATCAAAAATTTTAAAAGAGACTGAGAAAATGATGAAAAACATATTTGGCAGAATGCACGAGCTCTGGTGGGGTGGAGTGGGGGGCAAAGAAGGGGGAATGGGTCTGGATTTGATTGGAAATTTTGTGTGAAATGCACAAAGCTTCAATAAAAAAATTGGCTTTGAGGGGCTGGAGAGATGGCCTAGCGGTTAAGAGCGCCGATTGCTCTTGCAGAGGACCTGGGTTCGATCCCCAGCACCCACATGGCGGCCGAGAACCATCTGAAACTCCAATTCCAGGAGAACTCCAGTTCCAGGGGAATCCGACACCCTCTTCTGACCTCCACAGCATTGCACGTAACGGGTGCACAAACTTGCATGCAGACAGTACATTCATACACATACAGAAATAAAAAATGAAATTAAATTAAAATTAAAAAAAATTGGCTTTGAGAAAGTAAATGCTAAAAAAAGTATACTTTAATCCCAGCACTTGAGAGGCAGAGGTAGGTGTATCTGTGAGTTTGAGGCCAGCTTGGTCTGCACAGGCTAGCCAGGGCTACATACTGAGATCCTGTCTTTCAGAAGACTGCTGTTTAAAAAAATAAATAAATAAAAAGAGATCCTGTCTTTAAAAAAGTATAAAAAGGGCTGTAAGTTTAACAAACTTTAAAGAGTAAAAGAGATCTGAGGATGTAGCTAAGTTGGTAGATTGTATATTTAGCATGCACAAAGCCCTGGATTTGATTCTCTACCACCACATAAAGTGGGCAAGGTAGCATATACCTGTAATCCCAGCACTTGGGAGGTAAAAGCAGGAAGAACAGAAGTTTGAGGTCATCCTCGGTCACATAGCAAATTCAAGATTGGCCTAGGATACATGAGTATGATTCCTGTCTTCGTTGGTGATTCCGTTCTACCTTTGATTAATTTATGTATTTGAAATTTTGTTACTTTATCCTTAAATACCACTAACTAACTGTAAATAAATGGTAAGGTTTTTTTTTGTTTTGTTTTGTTTGAGACAGGGTCTCCCTTTAGCTCCAGCTGGCCTGGAGCTTGCTCTGTAGACCAGGCTGGCCTTGAACTCAGAGATCTGCCTGCTGGGATTAAAGGCGTGTGCCACCAGCCTGGCCTTAGCTGCCATGTGGGTTCTGGGAATGGAAACTGGGTCCTCTGCAAGAGTAGTCAGTGCTCTTAACCATTGAGCCATCTCTCTAGCCCCAAAGATGTTCTTATAAAGTAGCACCTAGTTCCAAAAATAATCTTTACAAGAATATTAAAGAACTTCAGTGTCTAAAAATATTCATTCTAAACATTTGCCATCTCACACTAAAATTGTAGAACAAAATGATTGAATTTTGTTTCCTCTTGTGTTTGAAAACCTCCATTAATTTTCTAGTTCTTGTTTTCCTCATACATTTAAAAGAATTCCAGTTGTTTATTGGAAACTGACTGAATTTTCATTCACTTTTTTCCACCCTTCCCCCTTCCCCCTCCCTTCCTCCCTCCCTTCTTTCTCCCTTCTTCCCTCCATTCCTCCCTTCCTCCTTCCCTTCTTTCTCCCTTCCCTCCATTCCTCCCTTCCTCCCTCCCTTCCTCCCTCCTTCCATTCCTCCCTTCCTCCCTCCCTTCTTTCTCCCTTCCTCCCTCCATTCCTCCCTTCCTCCCTCTCTCCCTCCCTCCCCTCTTCCTCCCTCTCTTCCTCCCTCTCTTCCTCCCTCCTTCCTCCCTCCCTTCTTTCTCCCTTCTTCCCTCCCTTCCTGTGAGACTCATGTAGCACAGGCCTGAAACTCACTGTGTAGTAGAGGATGGCCTTTGACTCCCTTTAACTCTTATCTTTGTGGCTCCATCAGTGCTGGTATTACAGGTTTGCATCACCATGCCCTGTTTGTGGGGTGCTTTGGATTAAACCAGGGCTTCCTACATACTATGCAAGCACACTTTTTTTTTTTTTTTTTGGTATTTTTGAGACAGGGTCTCCCTTTTCGTATCAGCTGGCCTGGAGCTTGCTCTGTAGACCAGGCTGGCCTTGAATTCACAGAGATCCGCCTGCCTCTGCCTCCTGAGTGCTGGGATTAAAGGCTGGCTAGCAAGCACACTTTTAACTGAGCTATGTCCCCAGCCACTGATTTAAATTTTTTTATACTACTTTTCTTCATTGCTTAGTAGTTTAGAATAGACACTGATGCCTGCCTATCACCAGGTCCTCCTACCTGCTAGACATCCGAACTAGGGCTGATTTAGGCTCAAGATTTTTAGTCTCTCTGCTTCCTGTGCTCATTTTGAGATGTGACCCTCGGCTTGCTGCTCCAGTCCTGGACACTATGCTTCCCGCCACAATGGACTCTGATTCCCTGGAACCGTCAATCTGCCAGAATCATCCAGAAGATTTAACACAGTGCCACAGACTCAGGGAGCTGCTGGGTGATGGCTTTTTCTGTTCTTCATGAAGAACTTGTTTGTAAGGAGGAATTGTAAAGAGTGAACCAGTGTTTCCTGGGGACCAGCAGTTCTGCATGAGTCTTTCAGGTCTTTGGCACCAGATTGGGACTGCTGAGCACCCACCTCCATGGATGGAGAAGCTACTGGGTCCTTGACCTCTCAGTATTCTTTTGGGAGACTTTCTATGGATCTGAATCTCCAGGATGGTTGAAAATGCAGGCAGGACACTCCTCCCATGGACATCTGAAACCTGCACCTTGCAGGAGGAAGGCTGCTATGCTAAGACATTGAATTTGTCCTCAAAAAGTCCCCAGCTCAACATGCAATTTCAGCCACTTCATATTTGACAAAGGGGCCAAGAAGACTCATTGGAGGAAAGACAGTATCTTCAGCAAATGGTGCTGACAAAACTGGATCATCATCTGTAGATGAATAAAACTAAACCCCTACCTTTCACCCTGTACAAAAATCAACTCCAAATGGATCAAAGACCTCAATGTGAAACCTAAAACTCTGAAAATGATAGAAGAAAATGTTGGCAGTAACCTACAAGACATAGGCATAGGAAAAGGCTTTCCAAAACAGCAGCTGTGCAGGAAATAATGTCAACAAATCAACAAGGGGGGACCTCATTAAACTCAAAAGCTTCTGTACAGTGAAAGAAACAATCAAAGAAGTGAAAACCCACAGAGTGGGAGGAAACCTTCACCAGTGATACATCTGAGAGAGGATTAGCATCCAGAGTATATAAATTACTCAAAAAACAAAGGAGCAAGAAGACAAATGAACCAATCAAAAGATGGAGTAAAGAGCTAAACAGAGACTTTATCATTGAGGAAGTAAAGATGGCTAAGAAACATCTTTAAAAGTGTTCAGTGTCATTAATAATTAAGGAAATGCGAATTAAAACCACTTTAAGATTTCATCTTATCCCAGTAAGACTGGCTATGATCAAGAAAAAAAAAGGATACCAAATCCTGGAGAGGTTGTGGGGAAAGGGGAATGGAACACACTCATTCACTGCTGGTAGGAATGCAAACTTGTGCAACCCCCTATGGAAAGCAGTGTGGAGAACTCTTAAAAGACTCAAAATGGGGGCTGGAGAGATGGCCTAGCGGTTAAGAGCACCGACTGCTCTTGCAGAGGACCCGGGTTCGATCCCCAGCACCCACATGGCAGCCGAGAACTGTCTGTAACTCCAATTCCAGGAGACCTCCAGTTCCAGGGGAATCCGACGCCCGCTTCTGACCTCCGCGGCATTGCGTGACACGGGTGCACAGACTTGCATGCAGACAGTACATTCATACACATACAGAAATAAATAAAATTAATAAAAAAAATTAAAAAAAAAAAGACTCAAAATGAACCTGCCACCTGATCCAGTCATACGTAACTCCTGGGTATATAACCACAAGACTCATCTTATTGTAGAGATATGTGCACAACCATGTTTACTGCAGCTTTCTTCACAATAGCTGGGAGCAACCTAAATGTTCCTCAACTGATGAGTGGATAAAGAAAATGTGGTACATGTACACAATGGAATTCTATGCAGTGGTAAAGAAAGATGACATCATGAACTTTGTAGGTAAATGAATGGAAGTAGAAGCCGTTATGCTAAGTGAGGTAACACAGTTCCAGAAAAACAAAGGAGGAATGGTATCTCTCATTTGTGGATCCTAGCACCAAATCCTTATTTGTTAAAGCAAACCGAGTAATTTTTTTTATTTTTTAGTAAATATGATACCTGATACTACTATAAAAGTACATTAAAACATACATCAACTTGCTTTGTAATTTAGGAATGTAAATTAATATTGCTTTTTTACTTGCATGTAACTCTACTGTTAAAAGGTAAATCCCTAAACATGTTTTGGGATTAACCTATAATTTATTTTCAGATGTCATAATTTTGGTATATGTGTGGAGTGCATATTTTGGATTAATATAAAATTAAAGGGAACAACAACAACAAAAGACTTGTTTAAGGAACTGACTGAAACAATAAACTTCTGCCTCAAATAGTAAACTTCTACATCGAAAAATTGAAAAAAGACTGAGAAAAAGATGCAAGACATGCATGGCAGAATGCACGAGCTCTGAGGGGTGGGGGCATGGAAGGGGAATGGGTCTAAATTTTATTAAGAAATGTTGTATGAAATGTGCAAAAGTTCAATAAAAATTTAAGAGAAAAAAGATTTTTTATCTGGCCTAGGGCACTGTAGAAAGTTGAAAGTACAGCCCACACAATAAGATGATTCTACCTCACATTTGATATGGACAGTCTGACTTTTTAACTGTGTACATTTCATAGTACACACAAGGTAATTTCAAGAATTAAAAAAAAAATCTTAAACCAATACTTGGTGTGGTGACACACAACTTTAGTTCCAGTGCTTGGGAGGCAGAGGCAAGCAGATCTCTGTGAGTTTGAGGCCAGCCTGGTCTACATAGAAAATTCCAGGCCATGGTGAGTGAGACTCTTTCAAAAACAAACAACAATAGCAACAGAAACTTAAATCAGTGCTGTCATTTTGTTCATTTAGAGAGGTTCGTGACATTCATTTATTATGGCTTAGTCCTTAGCGCCCTCAGAGAGCATCTTGTTGCTTTTCTATGTGTCATTTTGAGGTCCTAGCCAGTTGGGATACTGCAGGACGAATGCCAGGCTCTTCAGTTTGGTTTTGACACATTATTTTAGGTGGAATAGTCTTACATTCTGCCCAAGCACAATGGGCCATTTAATATCTATTTTCGTTATGATGCCAATGAAAACAATTTGGCAGGGGGAGAGAGTTAATCTGTTTTAACAAAGGAGTAAGTGTGGAGTAGGAAGAATGTATGGCTTAGAGTGGTCATATGTGAACCCCATTTTACTACATTTAAGATCTGCCGGGGCTGGAGAGATGGCCTGGCGGTTAAGAACGCTGACCGCTCTTGCGGAGGACCCGGGTTCGATCCCCAGCACCCACATGGTGGCCGAGAACCGTGTGAGACTCCAATTCCAGGAGAACTCCAGTTCCGGGGGAATCCAACACCCTCTTCTGACCTCCGAGGCATTGCACAACACGGGTGCACAGACTTGCATGCAGACAGTACATTGATACACATACAGAAATAAATAAATGCCGGGCGTGGTGGCGCATGCCTTTAATCCTAGCACTTGGGAGGCAGAGGCACGCGGATCTCTGTGAGTTTGAGGCCAGCCTGGTCTACAGAGTGTTCTAGGACAGCCAGAGCTACAGGGAGACCCTGTCTCAAAAAGACCCCCCCCCCCAAAAAAAAAGATCTGCCTTGGTTTGTGTTAGAATGGGTTAATAATGAGTTAAATGGTTCCTCTAATGATTTTGTTGAAGTTATATTTGTAAAATGCTTGGAGTTCTCCTGGCACACAGAAAATGCTCAATAAACAACTTCATTCCTTATAGATATGTGACAAATTCTGCCAGGCAGAGTTGTTGTTAAGCTCACCAGTATTTTCACCCAGCTGTGGCAGGAGCACAGAACACTCTTTCCTCACTTCTAACTCTGCCTGAATGTACGTCCTTCCTCAGCCCCTCCTTCTAACTCTGCCTGAATGTACGTCCTTCCTCAGCCCCTCCTCGTTTCTTTCCATTTTAGTATGGCTCCTCACCCTGCTTTAGACAATGGCTTTCCATTGTTCCTATTTGTTCTTTGCTGCTCTAGGAGATGCTGATGTAGTAATGGCTGATGTAGTAAGTAGTAATGGCTGATGTAGTAATGGCGTTTCTCTGCCTTCTGAGCAAGGACTTTGTGGTTGGGTGGGGCCAAATCTCTGCTCTAGAGGTGAGAGATAGTTTTCACTCCAAACACAGGAATAAGGAAGGGATAGAAGGTTTATGTTTTTTGTTTGTTTGTTTTAAGGGGAGGTGGAAATGCTTTTATCACTTATCTGCTCCATACAGGCCTGGTTATTTTTCTTCTGTCATACCAACATTTCCTATGTGGTCCAAACCTCAGGCACCTTTCTCTATTTCTAGGAGTGTTGGACAAGAAAACATTTTTTTATTTGTTTGTTTGACAGAGTCTTTCTAGTCCCAGCCCTCCTGGAAGGCACTGTGTAGACCAGGTTGGCCTGGATCTCACAGAGATCTGCCTGCCTCTGCCTCCCAAGGGCTGGGATTAAAGGTATGCACCACCATTCCCCACAAAAGACTAGTATTTATATATTTTTTATTTGTTTTTTTATTTATTTTATTTTATTTATTTATTTATTTTTTGGTCTTTTCGAGACAGGGTCTCCCTATATCCCCAGCTGTCCTGGAACTCACTCTGTAGATCAAAGATCCGCCTGCCTCTGCCTCCCAAGTGCTAGGATTAAAGGCGTGTGCCACCACGCCCGGCTGTTTTTTATTTTAGTCTACTCTCTTGGAATGCATCATCTGAGGCCAAGAACATTCATTTGACCAGAGCTCATCAAAGATTATTGGCAGGCCTCAGGTAAAGTGACAAAGACACAAAGGCTAAAAAGCCCTCCTAGCATAGTCTCTGGACTGGGATTTTACATAATGGAATACGGATTCTAGTACAAAATTGTGTGAGGTAATGGAGACACTGGGAATGAAGTCCCAGACGATGAGAAGTAAGAAGAATCTCCCTGGAGGAAATGGCAGTCAGCACAGATTCTGCTGGCTGGAAATGGGGGCACAGTGGTCCAATAGTGATCCAAATGGAAGTGGAGGAATAGAGGAGACAACTAAAGCAAAGGCTTAAGTGTGTGATGCCATGGCCCTTCAGGGTACAGCAAATCCAGAATCTGAAATCTGCAGAATAGTAGGAGAGTGAAATGTGGGGAAAATGGAGCACTTGAGAAACTTCTGCTGAGGTGTTCAACACAACTACTGATGTATTTCTGGACGTACACGATGGGTATATGAGAATTCAGTGTATCACTCTCTTTTTTAACATTTTATTTATTATTTTTATGAGTGTATTGCCTGCATGTGTATAAGTGCACCTGTGTTGTGCAATGCCTATAGAGGTCAGAAGATGTCAGATCCCCAGAACTGGAGTTACAGATGGTTGTTAGCCACCATGTGGGTGCTGGGAATCAAACCCAGGTTCTCTGCAAGAACAGTCAGTGCTCTTAACTGCTGAGCCATCTTCCCAGCCCCATTGCATCATTCTTCAACTTAACAGGCAGGTATACATGTTCTCTTATGTATGAGATATCTCATGATAAAGTTTTAGAATTAAATATACAGTTGCTAAGTATAAGTTTTCTAGATTTCCTAGGTTTTTTTTTTTTTACTATTTTTCCTTTACTTGTATTTAATAGTTCCTGAATATATTTACTAATATGTTGAATATTGAATATATAATAGTAGTTCCTAAGTGTTTCATCCAAAACATTCCATGATTGTTACATGAATTGCTTAATAGCTCTGTGGAATACTGGTAGCATGTCAGGTTCAGAAGAGGGGCATTGGTGATGATTCAAGATTTTCCCTTTCAGCTCATAGCTTAGAAGGACACACACACATGATAGACAAAGGGTGAATGCCACATTCATTAAAGTACTTAGAATTTAGTGGGGTAGCTAGAAAATGTGTGCACATGCACTGTGTGAAAAGTGGGTAGTGTATGTAGAAATTAAGGTGAGAAGAGAGAGATCAGGTTTATTGGATTTCAAGGGTTGGCAGTCCTTCTTAGCACTGTCAGGTTTGTTCCCAAAGGGTCTGAAACATAAAGCACAGCTGCTCTTAGTTCCCCTTCTTCAGCTTCCTTAATTTACAAATGCAAGTTAGCAAAACTTCTCATTAGTTGTCTACATTAGTCAAGAAGTTCCTCAGTATTGACATCATGGTAGGATTAAAAAAAGGAAAAGGATGACTGATTCCTCCTTAAGCAAGGAGGGGTGTGCACATGGGCCAGCCCTGTGTAGTGCCCTCTGGCGCGCACAGGGCAAACGTGTCCCTGGAACCTGCCTTTCCAGTGCCCTTCACTTAGGCTCAGAATTGCCTCACCAGTGCCAGGCATGCCTCAATAAATTGTATTATGGCAATTAACAATGATTTTTATTTTCCTTGGAAGGTATATTATGCAATTTAAATCTGCCCTAGAATTATTTTCCCAGATTTTAACTACTAGAGACTATGACCCATCTCATTTTATCCTTGCTTTCATTTATTTACCTCATCCTAATTTCAATTAATCTGGTTCAGATTATCACAAATCTTTGATTTATTTTCATTTTTCATTAAAAATATCTTTGTTTTATTTATTTTACAGTGCTGGGGGTTAAACCCAGGGTGCTGTACATGCTAGGCAAGCACTCTACTGAACCAAACTCCAGCTCCTACACCTGCCTTTTACTATGACCCATTGTAATCTTTCTCTCATTTTTCCATTTTGTGGCTTTTTATCTCAAATCCCAAGTCCTTGTTTTTCTTCTCTTACCAGTTGTCTATCATTGCTCGTTCTTTCTTGCTTCTACTTCATGACTGTCTCTAAGTGCCTGACTCATGTCCCATCTCAGGAATGCTTTGTGGCCTTGAACTCGGATGTGGCTCTAGGGAAAACCCTTGAGCTAAGCCTGTAGAGTTTGCCTCTGCTGCCTCTCATTCTAGTTTTCTCCTCTCATGCCATTTTGTCTTTATTTTATTTTTTATGTGTATGAATGTACTGTTTGTATGTAGGTTTGTGCACTCATGTCGTGCAATGCCGTGGAGGTCAGAAGAGGGTGTCAGATTCCCCTGGAACTGGAGTTAAAGACGGTTCTCAGCCACCATGTGGGTGCTGGGGATCAAACCCAGATCCTGTGCAAGAGCAGTCAGTGCTCTTAACTGCTAGGCCATCTCTCCAACCCCACCATTTTGTCTTAAAGAAAATCAACATGTCACTTGAGAGGTAGAGTGAGTTCAAGGCCAGCCTGGTCCATAGTGAGCTCCAGGCTAGCTGGTGCTACAGGGAGACCCTTTCTTTTTTTTCTTTCTTTTTTTTTTTTTTTTTTTCCTCTCTGTAGACCTTCTGTGGTGTCCTGGAACTCACTTTCTGTAGACCAGCTGGCCTTTGACTCACAAAGATCCGCCTGTCTCTGCCTCCCCAAGTGCTAGGATTAAAAGGTGCGCCACCACGTCCAGCTTTTCTTTTTTTTTTTTTTTTTTTGTCTCAGGGAGACCCTTTCTCTTACAGACGAAAGAAAGGAAGGAATCAACATGTATGAGCTACCATCAACTGATAGCAAGGTCCTTGGCAGCCTTAGAAAGGATTCAAAGATGACTCTGAAAGACTATATAGTCTAATGTAGGAAGTAGACTGACTCACAGCAGATGTGTGTCGTGTGCGCCCCCCTTCCCCCCCCCCCCGTTTCTGATTCCTGCTGGATTCTTACTGCTCTGTCTCATTGAAGGTTTCTCATGTGATCTAGGGCCTTCGTCTTTTTGCCTTGTTTCCTTGTTTCCTTGTTTCCTCTGGTCCATGTGCTTGATATGACTAGATAGCCCTATTCCTTAGGGCATCCATGTGTATTTGTGTTGAGTTCTGGGGAAGGAGTGGAAGGTAGGGTGGGAGTAACAGAGGCATGTCAGGATGAAATTTTGTAACCTGATTGGTACAATTCTCAGATAATTGTCACTGACATTATTGGTTGAAATGGAAAAGAGCCCCAAGGAGGCAGGGTGAGAATAGACTGGATTTTGACATGTTTGTCCTTGGTTACTTTCCTAAGACATAGAACTTATTGCTATGCTTAATGGCTTTGGCCTCTCTTCACTATTTTTATGTACTAGTGTCACCTTCTAGTTTTGTGATCATACTTGGAAAAACTAAAAGTTGTCAGCTGTGTATTATATGTCAAACCCAAACCATTTTTTGTTTTAGACAGGTTCTGATGCTGTAGTCTTTACTAGCCTGGAACCCATTATATAGCCATGATGGCCTCAAACTTGTATCAGTCCTCTTGCCTCAGCCTCTCAGTACTCTCTATATACAAGTGTGCCACTAAACCCAGGTTTTTTTTTTTAAATCAACAGTCATGAGATATGACTGGTTGGAAAGCACTGACCTATGTCATACCAACTTCCCCAAAGGAAGGCTTAGAAACCTTTGTCTGAGGCTAAGGTCACGTCCTGCACAGGGGCAAGCTGAAATGTCACACTCACAAGAGACACGCCATTTAAATGATCTAGGGCCTACTTTGATTTAAATGATCTAGGGCCTACTTTGATTTAAATGATCTAAATTCATCATGAAATCATTTGAATTTCTCTTTTAGTGGGGAATGGTCTCATTATAAGATTCCAGAACTTCTTTGGGGACAATACTTAGAATATCATCACTTCATAGCTCATCAGGAAGTACACACACACACACACACACACATCCCAATATATATATATATATATGATATCATTATATATTATATATATTTTAATTTTTGGTTATTTTTTATGTGTATGGATGTATGTAGGTTTGTGCACCCATGTCACGCAATGCCTTGGAGGTCAGAAGAGGGTGTCGGATTCCCCTGGAACTGGAGTTAAAGACGGTTCTTAGCTGCCATGTGGGTGCTGGGGATCGAACCCGGGTCCTCTGCAAGAGCAGTCGGTGCTCTTAACTGCTAGGCCATCTCTCCAGCACCCAAATCCCAATATATTTTTAAATATAATACTTTTATTGATGTTTTGTGTCTTTCAGACATCATTTTTCAGTTCAGTTTAGACATATTCCCCTTTCCCTTCCCCCCACCCCACCCCAGTTCATGCATTCTGCCATACATGTCCTGCATCTTTTTCTCAGTCTTTTAAAAGTTTTTCTCTTCAAAGGTTTGTTGTTTTGGGCAGAATTTAACTATATCAGTCTGTTCTTTGACCCAGTCCTTATGTTGCTGTGGTTCCTTCCCAATTATATGACTCCAAAATATGCCTATATAAACATCATATATGTACCAGAATTATGTCCTCCAGGAATAAACTGTATGTTAACTCTGATATATGTTTAGGAGGTCACATTTATATTATACGTTTTATATATATTAATTTTATATTACTCTAAAATATGAATATATACCTTCCACCCATATACATTAATTACGATGTCTGAAAGTAAGTGGTAAGTTAACTCTAGGGCTCATTAAGAGATTCACATTATAAAAAAAAGAGAGATTCACATTATAACATCACAGTTGCTTTTAGATAGAAAGAAAGATAACAATTATGTTGCTAAGCTTGCCTTTCTTTTTTGTCTTTTTGAGACAGGGTCTCCCTATAGCCCCAGCTGGCCTGGACCTCACTTTGTAGACTAGGCTAGCCTTGAACTCTCAGAGGTGCACCTGCCTCTGTCTCCCGAGTGTTGGGATTAAAGGCACGTGCCTCCATGCCTGGCTTAAAGACAGTTCTTAGCCACCGTATGGGTGCTGGGAAACAAACCCGGGTCCTCTGCAAGAGCAGTTGGTGCTCTTAACTGCTGAGCCATCTCTGCAGCCCCAGCTTGCCTTTCAATGGGGGAATTTGGTGCTAGCATCCACAAATGAGGGAAACCATTCCCCATTTGTTCTTTTTTTTGGGGGGGGGCTGTGTTACTTAGCATAATGGCTTCGAGTTCCATCCATTTACCTGCAAAGTTCATGATATCATCTTTCTTTACCGCTGCATAGAACTCTATTGTGTAGATGTACCACATTTTCTCTATCTACTTGTCAGTTGAGGGGCCTTTGGGTTGGTTCCAGCTCTTTGCTATTGTGAAGAGAGCTGCAGTAAACATAGATGCGCATGTATCTTTACAGTAGTATGAGTCTTGTGGGTATGTATACCCATTAGTGGTTTGGCTGGGTCAGGTGGTAGGCTCATTTTGAGTCTTTTAAGGGTTCTCCACATTGCTTCCCACAGTGATTGTACAAGTTTAGTGGATAAGTGTTCCCTTTTTCCCCACAACCTTTCCAGCATTTGGTGTCTTTTGTTTTCTTGATCTTAGCTAGTCTTATCGGAGTGAGATGGTATCTTAGAGTGGTTTTAATATGCATTTCCTTAATTATTTTTATTTATTTATTTATTTATTTTGGTCTTTTTCGAGACAGGGTCTCCCTGTAGCCCCAGCTGTCCTGGAACTCACTCTGTAGACCAGGCTGGCCTTGAACTCACAAAGATCCGCCTGCCTCTGCCTTCCAAGTGCTAGGATTAAAGGCGTGCACCACCATGCCCTGCTGCATTTCCTTAATTACTAATGATGTTGAACACTTTTTTTTGTTTAATCCTCATTTTAATTTTTTTCCTTTATTTGTTTATTTTTTATAAGGGATTCTACAATATAATGGCACAGTTGTTTTCAGATAACAGTGACGTTGCTCAGTTTGACATACAATTAGGTAATTGGTGCATTTTTTAAAGTGAGCCAAATTATTATTAAGCATAAGCAATGAATGTAAGTAACATTCATGTAAAATCAATTTGCAAGTATCTATGTCCAAATTTTGAACAACCCAAGGTTCCCATAGTCCAGTTGGAGAAGCTTGTATGCACAAGCATGTTGATCAAATAGGAGTCCAGTCTATATTGCTGTAGTCTCACGATTCACCCCAATTTTTCCACAGCCCTTACATTCTACCATGCCTCCTCTTCTGCAAGTTCTTCCCTAGGCTTTGGGAAAGGGGCACAAGTGGGTGAGAAGCAAAACAGTCTATTTTCTCTGGAGATGCCATTTTGGACTCTAGTCTGTTCAGCTTGTTCCCCTTCATGGGTTGACAGCTTATCCAGGGATACCTTTTTTTTTTTTTTTTTTTTTTTAACTGATAATATTCTTTATTTACAAGTTAGAATCAAGAGACAAAGAAAAGACAGTCCAGGGGGGTCAGATGGGGAGATGACTAAAATCCCCAGGCCCAAAATGGAATAGAAGGAAAAAGGGAAAGAGTAGAAAAAAGGTCAACGTAAAAAAAAAAAAAAACCAAAGAGCTCCCCCTTCTTCCCTCCCAAGGAGGCTGAGGGGAGACCGTGGTACTAACCCCCCCTAAAGCCTTTACTAGCTTAAGTCTACACTATTAAACAAACAAAACCTCAAAACAGGGCCCTTTGAAGGGAACAGGCAGCTATGGCCTCAGGTAGCCATGTGCCAGGCCTTTGCCCACTGCCACCAGCACCCCTGCCCCACCCTTCATCCTCAACAGGGGCTCTGTGCCCATGCAGTCATCCCAATAGGGCTGGGAACTCAACGTTATTTTGTCCATGTCCCTCCTTCAGTGAATGTCCCTGCATTCTTCCCCCCTGCAGAGCCAGCTCTCCTATGGAGGGGGGGGGGTTTGGTAAGATGAAGAAGTGTCACAGCAAGGGGGAAAGTGGTGGAGCAGGGTGGTTTGGGGGTCTGGTCCTGTGGAGCCTTCCTGCCCCTCTGGCCTGGCCCCTTAGCCCGAGTCAGAATCACTGGTGTCTGAAGATGATGAAGAGGATGAGGAGGAGCTGGAATCAGAGCTGGAGCTTTTTAATCCTACTAACAAAGCACAAGCAATTAGATGTACAGGCATTTAAGCAGTACTAATTATTATGGCAAGCTAAGCTGTGAGCATAGACACAGATGCTTGGATGGTATGCTAATCCACAAATTGTGGTTTCTCTATAAAGGGTGACAAGTTCTTATTGTGGCTTATAACATCTCCTAACCACTACAGGACATAAGCTTGTGGCATCTGCTGTGAATTATTCCTCCAAGGAGAGAGCTAATAGCCAATTAGATTTGGGATATATATAGACACATGGCTGCCACTGTTGCACAATATCTCTAGGCAGTTGAGGTGTAGCTTATACTGACGGAGGAGTCTTGCTTGTCTCAAGGAGACCAATATTTTGCTGTATTGCTTTAGTGGCCTTTGGTAATGCTCTCTGGCATTTCAGAGGCCAATTGTACATTAGCAAGTGACATCTCAAGACATTTTTTCATGCTTACGCCAGGTCTTCGACAACAGGGACTTACCGCCTTTCTCCTTGCATATATCCTACTTATAGGCAAAAGACCTTTATAATTTGGGGGGGCTTGGATTCCCTAGCTATGATGTTGAACACTTTTTAAGATGTTTCTCAGCCATCTTTACTTCCTCACTGGTGAAGTCTCTGTTCAGTTCTTTACTCCATCTTTTGAGTGAGTCATTTGTTTTCTTACTTGTTTTTTGGATGTTAATGCTCTCTCAGATGTATCACTGGTGAAAGTTTCCTCCCATTCTGTGGATTTTCTCTTCACTTCCTTGATTGTTTCTTTTGCTGTACAGAAGTTTTTGAGTTTAATAAGGTCCCACTTTAATTGTTGACCTTATTTCCTGGGCAGCTGCTGTCTGATTTAGAAAGTCTTTACCTATGCTTATGTCTTGTAGGTTTCTGCCAAATTTTTCTTCTATCACCTTCAGAGTTTTGGGTTTCACATTGAGGTCTTTGATCCATTTGGAGTTGATTTTTGTACAAGGTGAAGGGTAGGGGTTTAATTTTATTCTTCTACAAGTGATGATCCAGTTTTGCCAACACCATTTGCTGAAGATGCTGTCTTTCCTCCACTGTGTTTTCTTGACTCCTTGTCAAATATGAGGTGGCTGAAATTGTATGTGCTCAAGTTTGGATCTTCAGTTTTGTTCCATTCATCTACAGGTCTGTTTTTGTGCCAGTACCAAGCTGTTTTTTATGGCTGTAGTCCTGTAGTATAGTTTGAAGTCTGGTATAGAGATCCCCCTTGTATTGCTCTTTTTGCTCAGGGTTGTTTTGGCTATTCAGGGTCTTTCCATGCCTATGAAGAAACTCTTGGGGACTTTAATTGGGATTGCATTGAATCTGTATATTAATTTGGGTAGAATAGACATTTTTACTATTTTAATTTTTCCAATTCTGAGCATGGGAGGATTTTCCATCTTTTGATGTCATCCTTTGACAGTTTAAACAGACCCATAACATTTGAGGAACTCAAAGACATAATAAAAAACCTCCCAGATGGTTTCACAACAGAATTCTATAAAACATTTAAAGAGGTCTTACAACCATTACTACTCAAACTATTCAGAAGGATACAGAGGAAAATCTCCCAAACTCCTTCTATGAAGCCAGCATCACTCTAATACCAAAACCAGGCAAAGATACAACCAAAAAAAGAAAACTATAGACCCATTTCATTAATGAACACAGATGCAAAAATTCTCAACAAAATACTTACAAATCATATACAGACCCACATCAAAAAGATCACCCATCATTGGGGCTGGAGAGATTTCTTAGCAGTTAAGAGTACTGACTACTCTTGCAGAGGACCTGGGTTTGATTCCCAGCACCCACATGGTGGGTAAGAACCATTTTAGGCCAGGCGAGGTGGCGCATGCCTTTAATCCCAGCACTCAGGAGGCAGAGGCAGGCAGATTTCTGGAGTTCAAGGCCAGCTTGGTCTACATAGCAAGACCGTGTCTCAAAAAAAAAAAAAAAAAAAAAGATCATCCATCATGATCAAGTTGGATTCATACCAGAGATGCAGGGATGGTTCAACATATGTAAATCAATAAATATCATAAAACACATAAATGGACTGAAAGACAAAAATCACACAATCATCTCAGTTGATGCAGAAAAAGTCTTTGATAAGATCCAGCATCCCTTTATGTTTAAAGTTCTAGAGGGAATTGGACTGAGGGAACATTCCTAAATATAATCAAAGCCATATACAACAAACCCACAGCCAGCATCATCCTAAATGGAGAAAAATGAGAAGCATTCCCCTCAAACCCAGCAAGGCTGCCCCCTATCACCACTCCTCTTCAACATACTTGCTAGGGCAATAAGGCAAGAAAGTGAAATTAAAGGAGTTACTAATTGGAAAATAGGAAGTCAAAGTATCCCTGTTTGCAGATGATATGATAGTTTACCTGTGATGCTAAAAACTCTACCAGAAAACTCCTAGAAACAATTTAGAGTTTCAGTAAAGTGGCAGGATACAAAATTAACCTAGAAAAATCAGTAGCCTTTCTTTACACCAATAACAAACAACTGGAGAAGGAATATAAGAAGACCTTCCCACTCATTATAGCCTCAAAAAAAAAAAAATACCTGGGAACAAACCTAACCAAAGACACCAAAGACCTCTACAACAAAACATTTAAACCCCTGAAGAAGGAGATTGAAGACAAATTCCAATATTAAGCTTGAAACCCCAATTAAATTAGTACCCTAGTCAATTTTAAAATGAAATCTATGGCGGTGGAGATGGTTCTGGTGGTAAAATACTTGGCATGAAGACCTGAGTTCATTCTAGCCCCCAGGTAAAAAGCAGGCCACAGCAGTATAATATCTATAATCTCAGCACTAGGGAGGCAAAGATAGGTAGATCACTGGTGCCTGTTGGTTAACTGGTCTTGGTGAATGGGTGACCTCTTGGTTCAGCCCAAGACAGTGTCTTCAAAAAAGAAAAGATGAAGTGCAGTAGAGGAAGATACCCAGCATTGACCTTTGGCCTCTATGCCCACTCATGTAACACATGTGCATGCATGCCAGTTCACACATACAGATGAAGTCTAGCTTGGGCACGATGGTACAGATAATCCTAGCTATTTGGTTGGCTGAAGCAGGAGGACCACAAGGCTGGCCTGATCTACATAGCAAGTTTAGGCTAGCTTAGTGGAACCCTGTTTCTAGCTAAAAGGGGGTAGGGGGAGACTGAGAGTGTAGCTCAGTAGTAGAATGCTTACTTAGCATAGGTTCAATCCCTAGAACTGCAAAGGAAGAAAACAGAAAAAGAAATACAGACGTAGAGATGACATTACATGAAATGAAGATACAGGTATAGGCCAGAAACAAGATTTAGTGTGGCCCATATCAGCCTTGATTATGTTTCCCTTTGACAGATGAATCTACTTTAAAATATGACTTGTTCATGAAACTTGACATCGGGACTTATAGTCATATTTAAAAATTTTTTTACATTTATTTTGTGTGTTATAGGGGTGGATGGGGAACATTTGCTATGGTCTGCCTGTGGAAGTCAGAGAAAAACTTGCAGGAGTTCTCCCTTTCTACCATGTCAGTTCTGGGAATTGAACTTGAGTCATCAAGCATTGTGGCAAGCCTTACCAGCTGAACCATATCACCAGCCCAAATACGTACTCATATTTGTAGGATCTGTGCATGTTAATATGCTTTGTTTTTCTAAAATTGACTATCTGGCTCAGATTCAGAGAGCATACAGTTGAGACTCTGGATTTAGGACCTTGTAGTGATTAGCACAGATTCTTATGGTATTGAGGCTACTTGAGCCAAATGTATTACTGACCTTTTATTCTCTTTGTCCCTCGTTTAAAGAATAATTCTTATTTATTTTTAGAATGACTTATTTTTTCTTTTTTAAAGACTTGTGCAATACATTTTGAGGTGAAACAGTGGATTTTTTCAGATAAATTAGAGAATTTAATTGACTGTTACCCAGATTGATTTTTTGAGTGTTTGCTGAAGCCTAATTCTTTCAGCTATCAGTCCCAAATGCCAGCACCTCATTGCTTACCCAGCTTTTGTACTTATATTTTTCAGAGGAAAAAATACTAGTGTAAATTGTAAATAGTCAGCACATAACTCTGTTGTATGCAGAACTGTGACTGTTGGTCATGCTGTCTCAGAGGGTCAGATAAAGTTTATTTCCTATAAAAAATGTATTACTGACCAAATACCATTTTCCACTCACCTTTATAAAATAATGTGTATAAAATTTAAATAAGTTTATTTCTTCATTTAAAATTAGCAAGTCTCTTTCTTCAAATACACTGTCTTTAAATCATCTGTGGCTCAAAGCCACAAGCTTGTTCCCTTTTCTGCACCAGAATAGTTCCTGAAGCGTATCTGAGAAGCCACCAAGGCTATGCAGATGATGGAAACCATAATACATATTCAAGTTGTCAACACTTCCATAAACAGATGGCTGTGCTGCTGTATTACCACTTCAGAGCTTTGAAAGTAGACTATATATGTAAATTCTTACCTCAGATGACATTTTCTGGGTGGCATTTACTATATAAAGCAAAGTCAAGTTTTAACTTTTATTTTTTTTTCAGAACCCATTATATGATTTAAGAACGGTAGCGGTACTGGGATAACCTACTTCTCTGTTACTAATTTAAAAAAGTAAATTTCATACCAGCCATGGTATGTGCCTGTAATCATGATCCTCAGGAGGATAAGCAGGAGTATTGTGAGTTCAAGGTCAGTCTGGTCTGTGTAGTTAAGAGTATGAAAAAACAATAGACAAAAAGCAAAAATCTCCTAGTAGCTAAGATTCCTTACTGTTATTGTTTGGTTTTGTTTTTGAAACAGGGTCTCATGTAATCTGGGATGGCCTCTAATTTACTATGTAGCCCAGGCTGGCCTTGAATTTCTGATCTTCCTGCCTTTACTTCCCCAGTGTTGGGATTGTAGGCATATACTACCATACTGGATCTAAGATCCTTTTTATAAAAATGTTTAGTGGACTGGAGAGATGGTTTATCAGTTAAGAGCATTGGCTGCTCTTTCAGAGGACCCAGGTTTGGTTCCCAGCACCCATGTGGCAGGCAGTTCACAATCAGCCTTTACTCCAGTTCCAGGAGATCTAATGTCCACTTCTGGTTTCTAAGGGCATTGCAAGTATGTGATACACTTACATACATGCAGGCAAAACACTTATACACATAAAATAAAAATAAATGAAAATTAAAAATAATTGCTAATTATAAGTCATTTATTTTTAAAAATAATTTATTTTTCTTTTTTATGTGTATAAATATATTTCCTGCATGTATGTAAGTGCACCCATGTCTTGCAATGCCCATGGAGATCAGAAGAAGACATTGGATCACTTGCAACTAGAGTTAGAGACAGTTGTTAACTGTCTCTGACTAGAGTTAGCGATTTAACTCTAGAGTTAGAGATTTTTAACTCTCTGATTAGAGTTAGAGAATAGATTCATATTTATATGTGATTGTAAAGTCATATTTATGGGTGATTGTAAAGTGATTGATTTGATGGCTTAAAAGCTTTTCCTTTTTGTCTTCTAGTTTGCCAGGGTTTGGATACCTGATCCTGAGGAAGTATGGAAGTCAGCAGAATTGCTCAAAGATTATAAGCCCGGAGATCAGGTCCTCCTGCTACACCTTGAGGAAGGAAAGGTGCGTTTCACTTCCGTATCTTGTCTTCCACTTAAAATGAAGGAAGTTGAAAGATTTAAGTATACTGATTTGCTTAGTCCCAATTAGAATTTAAATTTTGGATTAATCTAATATTTTTATTTACTAAATTGATGAAAATGTCAAACGTGACCAGGCGTGGTGGCACACGCCTTTAATCCCAGCACTTGGGAGGCAGAGGCAGGCAGTTCTTTGTGAGTTCAAGACCAGCCTAGTTTACACAGTGAGTTCCAGGCCAGCTGAGGCTACAGGGAAACCCCATCTCAAAATAAATAAATAAATAAATAAATAAATAAATAAATAAATAAATAAATAAATAAACCAAAGAAAAATGTCAAACTTAATTTTCTGTCTTAATGACAAAGGTGAATAAAAATAAGAGATGTTTAAAACTCCATTATTGGGGCTGGAGAGATAGCCTAGCAGTTAAGAGCACCAACTGCTCTTGCAGAGGACCCGGGTTTGATCCCCAGCACCCACATGGAAGCTAAGAACCGTCTGTAACTCCAATTCCAGGAGAACTCCAGTTCCAGGGGAATCCAAGACCCTGTTCTGACCTCCGCGGCATTGCACGAAATGGGTGCACAGACCTACATGCAGACAGTACACTCATACACATACAAAAATAAAAAAAAAATTTAAAAAATATTTAAAACTCCATTATTTTGGCTTATGAATTTATTATGCTTATAAG
This sequence comes from Rhizomys pruinosus, assembly GCA_009823505.1. Taxonomy (NCBI): domain Eukaryota; kingdom Metazoa; phylum Chordata; class Mammalia; order Rodentia; family Spalacidae; genus Rhizomys; species Rhizomys pruinosus. Next base: position 184,367 of record VZQC01012169.1, read on the forward strand.
ATTTACCTTAACATTTAATTCTAATACCAAAATATGCCTATTTAGCTATATTTTATATTTATTACAGCATTAAGCTTAGTTCACATTATTAATTAAGGACTAGTCTAAGATTTGATATTTACTGAAAGTAACTATTTGAGAAATACTTGCTAAGAAGCTGTAATTTCTGAAGCATTTCGGTAGTCACCGGAAGACCTTGGGATCAATTGTGTCTCTGACTGGCCATGTTCACTATGTGACTAAACTCATCTCATACTGTTTTTAATCTCTCCATTGCATTAGATAGGGTATGTCACACTCTTTCTTAAAAACTTTTGAAACGTTGCCGGGCGTGGTAGCGCACACCTTTAATCCCAGCACTTGGGAGGCAGAGGCAGGCGGATCTCTGTGAGTTCAAGGCCAGCCTGGTCTACATAGTGAGTTCCAGGCCAGCTGGGGCTACAGGAAGACCCTGTCTAAAAAAAATAAAACAAAAAACAAAACAAAACTTTTGTGAGGTTAATTTTCTTTAAAGAATTTAACGTTTTTGAGACTGGAGAGATTGTTCAGTGGTTAAGAGCACTGGCTGCTCTTACAGAGGACCCAGATACAATTCCCAGCACCCACATGGTGGCTAACAGCCTTCTATAACTCCAGTTCCAGGGGAATCCAACACCCTCTTCTGACTCTGTGGGCATTGTACAAATGTGGGTGTACTTACATACATGCAGACAATACCTTCATACACATAAAATAAAAATAATAACAAAAAGAATTTAAATTTTGACTGTTGACTGTTCTGCCCCAAATGGGACATCTCTATCACTCCTCCAGGGTTCAAGGAACATTGCAGCAGAGATGGTGGAAAGAATGTAAGGGCTAGAGAATGGGAAGGAGTGTGGTGAAGTGATGTTTCTGCATCTCATATGGCTGTTTCACCCATGAACTCCTAGCATCAATGGTCACCTGCATAAGACCTGCACAAGACTAGGCACACTGATATTCCCTCAGGGATGGTGGAGGGAGTCATGAGACTCCATAGGCTGTCAGTGGTTGCTGGGAGAGGGGAATCATATTCCTTAGTAGTATGGTAAGTTGTCCTTCCTTGAATAAGTAACCCCCTACCCATGGTCATGCAGATAACTTAATTAAATATAGTGGACCAGGGAAAGGTAATAAGAGAAGATAATGGAAGGGAAAATATATAAGTGAAATTGTGAAACAGTTAATAAAAAAATAATTTATACTCTAAGTTGGGTGTGATAGCTCGTTCCTGAAATGTCAGCATTTGAGTGGGTAGGGTATGAGGATTACAAGTTTGAGGTCAGCTTGGTCTACATAGTAAGGCTTTGTTTCCAAACCAAAACAAGGGCCACTGAGATGGCTCAGCAGGTTGACTCTTGCTGCCAAGGCTGATGAGCTGAGTTCAGTTCCCAGGATCCACATAGTGGAAGGAAAACTGACTCCTGCCAGTTGTTTTCTGGCCTCCACACTCTACTATGGCGTCCCCAGGCTCACACACCCACAAATAACTGAACAAATAAATCAATAAATTTAACATAGACCAGAAGTATCAAGGAAGAAATGGGGATATTTTAAATTTTAAAATGTTTATAAAAAAAGTACATGGCCGGGCGTGGTGGCGCATGCCTTTAATCCTAGCACTTGGGAGGCAGAGGCAGGCAGATCTTTGTGAGTCCAAGGCCAGCCTGGTCTACAGAGTGAGTTCCAGGCCAGCTGGGGCTACAGGGAGACCCTGTCTTGAAAAGATAAAAAAAAAAAAAAAAAAAAAGTACAAAAACTAAACAAAAAATTATAATCTAGCCAGGGAATCTGGATATAAATACATTAAAAGTTAAATAATTTGGAGATAAAGACTATAATCCAAAAAATAAATGAATAATCCCGGGGCTGGAGAGATGGCTCAGCGGTTAAGAGCACCGACTGCTCTTGCAGAGGACTGGGGTTTGATTCCCAGCACCCACATGGTGGCTAAGAACAGTCTTTAACTCCAGTTCCAGGGGGATCCAATGCCCTCTTCTGAAATCCATGGCATTGCATGACATGGGTGCACCAACCTACATGCAGACAGTACATTCATACACATAAAAAATAATAAATTTTAAGAAAAGCCCCACCATTCTCACAGTTTTAAAACATAAGTATATACTCTTTTTAGTCTTTTTGAGACAGAGTCTCCCTGTAGCTTCAGCAGTCCTGGAACTCTCTAGGTAGACCAGGCTGGCCTTGAACTCACAGAGATCTGCCTGCCTCTGCCTCCCAAGTGCTGGGATTAAAGGCGTGGGAAACCATGCCTGGCAATTATATACTTTTCAAACAGTTATTATGCATTGAAGACTTACTGTGTCCCAGCCTGATTCTGACTCCTTTATGACAACTCGCTTAATCTTTACAACAGTATTATAAAGTGGGGATATTACTGTTCCCATTTTATTTATTTATTTATTTATTGTTTGTTTGTTTGTTTGTTTGTTTTGAGGCAAAGATTTCATGGATCACAGGCTGGCCTTGATCCTTTTTCTTCCATCTCCTAAGTGGTAGGATAACAGACATGTGCTACCATGTAAGTGATTTGCTCAGGATTTAACAGCTATTAAGGAATGAAGGATGCTTTGGAGCCAGATTTTCTTTCATGGTCTCTCTTAGTCTGCTACCCCATAAGAAGAGTAAGGAATTTAGGATTACAGTAGAGGAAAGTATTAATAAGGACTATGTAGTTATGGAAGACTTCATAGCAGGAGGATTTTGACTCTGGAAAGGGGTTGGGGAGGGGAGAGAGGAAAGGAGAGTAGGGGAAGAAGAGAGATAGAAAGGGAGAGGTTTAAGATAGTGTTCTTGTGTTCTCCAAGCTGGCCTTGAGCTCCTAGGCTCAGATGATCCCCCTGTTTCACCCACATGAGTAGCTGGTTAGTCATAAGCCCACATGCCTGGCTTCAAAGCTAGACGGAGTTTCGAGTGACAAAGAGAACCAGGTAGATAGATCCTCGAGGGTTGAAATAGGCTACGGGGATTTTGACTAGAACAAGATGATTGGAGTGTGTGGTTTAGTTCAACAAATACCTGCTCCTATGACATGTTAAGAAATGACAAAGACATGGTCTTGACACCATTTCCAGGTAAGAGATAGACATACTTAAAATAGTGTGACGTGCTGGGCGTGGTGGCGCATGCTTTTAATCCTAGCACTTGGGAGGCAGAGGCAGGTGGATCTCTGTGAGTTCAAGGCCCTCCTGGTCTATAGAGTGAGCTCCAGGCCAGCTGGGACTAAAGGGAAACCCTGTCTCAAAAAGACCAAAAAAAAAAAAAAATAGCGTGATGTAAGATATAATAAAAACAAATCAGAATAAAAAAATAAATGAGAGATGTGTGTGGTCAAGACTGAGAAGTCAGGTAGTCACTATCTAAAGGTTGAGTTGGGCATTACATTTCAGGGACTTGGAAAAGCATGTTTACAGTCCGGGAAGCATACACAATAATTTGTATGTGCTTGGGAACAAGTTCTGTATTGTTGGGATATAAAGTGACTGTAGGCTGTAAACCATACTTTGTAGAGAGTGCTAGTGTTTTTACTAAAACTCTTGAACTTCACTGGTATGTGATAGGGAGAATTAAGTGTTTTAAAAAAGAATGGTGGGGCTGGAGAGATGTCCTAGCGGTTAAGAGCGCCGACCGCTCTTGCAGAGGACCCGGGTTCGATCCCCAGCACCCACATGGCGGCCAAGAACCGTCTGAAACTCCAACTCCAGGAGAACTCCAGCTCCAGGGGAATCCGACGCCCACTTCTGACCTCCGCGGCATTGCACGACACGGGTGCACAGACTTGCATGCAGACAGTACATTGATACACATACAGAAATAAATAAAATTAATAAAAAAAAAAAGAATGGTGTTGGATTTGTGTTTTAGAGAGGGCTATTGGTAGAACTGTGGAATTTGGATTTCAGGAAAGCAAAATGTGAAACAAGGAGACTAGGTAGGGAAGAATTAGATCAAATCAAGAAAGCTTTAAATAATCAAACTATGGAAATAACTCAACATTTATTCATCATCATCTGCTGTGTATTAGGCAGTGTATTAGATCTGTTGGGTTATATTTTCTCATGTCAGTTCAGAATTGTATAGGTTGGTAGATGGTATTTCCCTCTGTTTTCCAAAGAAGGAAACCGAGATTCAGAGGCATTAGGTAGATCTGCCTGAGGTCAGTGCAATTAACAAAAGCAGTTCTTCAGCAGACATAGTCACACACACAGTAATCCCAGAACTTGGAAAGTAGAATCAGGAGTTGGGAATTTAGAGTTATTCTGAACTACATTAATTCAAGGCCAGTGTGGGCCACATGAACCCTGTCTGAGAGAGAGCGAGAGCGAGAGCGAGAGAGAGAGAGAGAGAGAGAGAGAGAGAGAGAGAGAAAAGAAAAAAAAAAAGATGGTTGGGTAGAGAGACCAGAAGTCCAGGAACACCTTGTTGCTCCTTGGCGCCATACGAAGTTCTGGCCCAGGTCTGCTACCTCGGGTTTGTGCGCCTTGTAGTATCGAGCCGAGTGGAGCTGGTTGGGGTGGTCATGGGCGCGCAGCCCACCATCTTCACCAGTATGTGGGGCAGAGCGCTTTTTCTCCTTTTGGTTTTCTATCTACATGGCAGTCAACAGTCTCAAGAAGGAATGAAAGTGGTGCTTTCTCTGCTCCAGGGTTCTAGGACACAGTATGAGGCAAGATGGAGAATGTGAGGGCCCTTGACACAACATCTCTCCTACCCGTCAGCACATACGAAGCAACTGGAGTTTTCCAGACAACTTTTATTTCCTCCAAGTCTTCCTTAACCCTTTAGAACAAGAAGCTGCCACTGAGTTGGGCCCAGTTATAGGGGCTGTTTTCTGTTCTGCTCCCTCTCTCAATACAAACATGTAAACATATAAAAAAGAAAAGAAAGGAAAAGAGTAATTGTTAGAACAGGGCATAAACAAGAATAATAGACATTATAAATCTGTCTGTAATTAATCAATGATCATCTCCCTTTTAGGAAATACAGTTTTTTAGGTCCTGGAAAAAAAAAAAAAAACATGGTCTTTGCCATAGTAGAAATGCATGTTTATATGATAATGGCTAGTGATTTCAAAGAAGTAGATTATTTATATTTGAGGACTAATTCCAAGAAGAAATGTTCATAAGTAGATGAAAATGGTTTGTAGATGACCCCTGCCATGCTAATGTCTTCTCTAATATCCCAGTTACATTTTCTTTCTTCATCGACCACATAATGACCCCATCCTCCCACAAAGACTGAAAAGAGGATTCTGGGATGCCCTCCCCTATTCTAGTCATAGGGATAACACCCATGATGAATTATATTACCAATTTAATCATGGGGATTATGGGCATTTCTCAATACCCTACATCCCCTGGTGCTCACTGTCATTGTATTTTCATATTGTTGGGAAAGAAACATTGTAGATAAGCAGAAAAGGAGAATACAGTGAGGGGGTTTTAAAGTACTGGTATGGGGACAGCAAAGGAGCAGGCAGTTATGTATTGGCAGGTCAGTACAAGGACCAGTCAGCTATGGAAAAGAACACTGTGCCCTGACAAGCAAATAGAAAACCCAGGGGCAATTTTTCTCTCCTTTACTGTAATCCATTTGTACTTGATTTTAATAGTTGACCTCTATGTACATCTTCAGTACCAACAAAAGTAACTTGACCCTCTCTATATAATTGAACTTACCTTTTTTCTTTGTACTTGTCCTGTGCTATTTGTCCTTAATACCTAGTTGAGTGACAATTTCTATAGTTTGCTTAATCATAAAGCACCCTATAGTACTTATAAGGCTGAGCCCCGTGATGCACTCTTTTAATCCCAGCACTTGGGAGGCAAAGGCAGAAGCATCTCTGTGAGTTGGAGGTTAGCCTGGTCATAGCAAGTTCCAAGCCAGAAGCCAGCCAATGCTACATGGTGAGACCATGTCTCAAAAAAATAAAAAGAGTTGCGTAGTAATTAATTGATTAATTATTTAATTAATTATTTGGGGGGCAGCAGTTTATTGGGAAACAGACTTCTTGGCAGCCTCTTGCTGGGATCAAAGGGACAGCAGTAGCCACAGCAGAAGGCAAGCAGCCTTTATAGGCAGTTAGGGACTTGGGTAACTTTTCAGGACGTAATCTAGGCAGCTTAGCCCATGATTGTTTGTTCTCCCAATAGGCAGAGGAACTTGCCCAGACTAAGCCTGGACCGGCCATTTTGGAATATTGGGAGCTGCACTGCCATTTTAGGAGTCTGTCCACAACCTAACGTTTCCATCTTGTTGATGATAAGAGGCAGTGGTGGTCTTTCTTTAGCTAATTCCTGCTGGACAGGGACATCAGCAAAGATGGGTGGTCTCAAAAGGCTGGAACAGTTTCAAGTATAGGAATGGGGTCAGGTGGGCTGCTGGTGGTAGATCTGAGGAAATTAGGTTAAGAGCATCTGGTTCACTAACTGTTAGGTCATCTTCCTGAAAAAAAATTTAACAATAATCATTATGAGGAAGATGGATATCAGTGTGCCAAGAAGGAGAAGGAGAAGTAAAGGCAAGAGTAGTTAGCACAAATTCTAGATAGGGGACCAGGAGAAGTCAGAACAGGTGAGTTCTAAGGGCTTCCGAAAGCATCCCTCTATTGGGTTTCTCATTTTTCTTTAGCTTGCCATGGCTGGACTTGGGAATTGCTCTCTAGGTACTTTGATAGCTGTAGGAGTAGTTTTTTTTTTTTTATGTGTATGAATATATTGCTTAGATGTATGTGCCTATACCAATGTCATGCAATACTCGTGGAGAACAGAAGAAGGCGTTGGATCTCCTGAAACTGGAGTTATGGACGATTGTTAGCCACTATGTGGGTTCTATGGGAATAGAACCTGGGTCCTCTACAAGAGCAGCCAGTGCTCTTAACCGCTGAGCCATCTCTAGCTCCGTGATGCGTTGCACTTCTTAACTTTTTTTTTACGTTTATTTGTGTGTGTGTGTGTGTGTGTGTGTGTGTGTGTGCACATGTACATTTCATGTTGAACCTGTTCTCTCTTTCCACTATGTGGAAGGTCCCCAAGTATATAGGAATCAAACTCAGGTCATCAGGTTGGCAGCAAGCACCTTTACCTACTGATCTATCTCAGCAGCCCACATAGTATTTCTCAGTGTTGGAGCCAGGCACTTCATTGAAATCTAATGGAAAGTATGAACTGTCTTTCCCACAAAGGTTCACATACATGCAAATATGTATGTATACAATGTAGCACATAATTTGAAGGGATTCTTAGGCTTCTTGGGGTTCAGGAATCCCTGAGATCTTACAGCATGCAAATCTCTGCCTCTTTACATTTTTACTACAATTTTATGAATTACTTTTGTTATACCATTTCACAAGTGGAAGATTTAGGTTAAATACTATACACAAAATGATATAAAAGGTAAGTACATTATTAGGGTTTGAACCCAGGCTAACCTGACTCTAGAGCTAAGCTTTTGACCTCTGTTATATTGCCTATCATCTCTCACAGATAAAATCAAGATGGGAAAGAAAACTCATTTAATGGTTAAAAATTGCTGGACAGCTGGGCATGGTGGTACATGCCTTTAATCCCAGCACTCAGGAGGGAGACGCAAGCAGATCTCTGTGAGTTCAAGGCCAGCCTATTCTATAGCGCAAGCTTCAGGCCAGCTTCTACTAAAGGGAGACCATGTGTCAAAAAGACCCTCCCCTCAAAAAAAATTGTGGATAAAAAGCTGTAGGCTCTGGGACTGGAGAGATGGATCAGCAGTTAAGAGTGCCGACTGCTCTTGTGAGGACCCGGGTTCGATGCCCAGCACCCACATGGGGGTTAAGAACCGTCTTTAAGCCGGGCACTTGGGAGGCAGAGGCAGGCAGATCTCAGTGAGTTCAAGGCCAGCTGGGGCTTTAGGGAGACCCTGTCTCAAAATAAATAAATAAATAAATAAATAAATAAATAAATAAATAAATGTTAATTAAATAGACATTTAAAAAGCTGTAGCCTCTGACTTAATTATGTTAACAAAAATTGTAAATGTCGCCAGGCATGGTGGCACACACCTTTAATCCTAGCAGTTGGGAGGCAGAGGCAGGTGGATCTTTGTGAGTTCAAGGCCAGCCGGGGCTACAGGGAGACCCTGTCTCGAAAAGACCAAAAAAAAATTGTTAATGTCAATTTATATGTTATTATAGTTTCATTCTGTTTCTGTGATAAAGCACTAGGACCAAAAGCAATTTGGGGGGAAAGGATTTACTTGGCTTATATTTCCAGGTCACAGTCTATCATTGGAAGAAGTCGGGGGAAACCTGAAGCAGCACTCACTGGAAGGCTCATGGTTATCTACCTTTCTGCCTAGGGAAGGTCCTCCTTCATCAATTAATAGTCTAGATAATGTGTCCCTCACAGACATGCCTATCATAGGCCATTCTGATCTGGGAGATTCTTCAACTGAGGTTTTCTTCTCAGATGACTCTAGACTATGTCAGGTTGACAATTAAGGTCAACCAGGATACATATCTCATGAAAAAGAAGGCATTTCTTATCATTTTCCATTTCTACAAGTTTTTGTGAATAGAGAAAACTGGCAGGTAAAGAGTACATTTAATAGCCAAGAGGCAAATCAGAAATAGGAAATCAAAATGCATGGGCCTTTTCAGGTTCATTGCCATTACTGATACAAATGCTGTATCTTATGTTCTCAGGATTTGGAATATCGTCTAGATCCAAAGACCAAGGAGCTGCCTCACTTACGGAATCCCGACATTCTTGTTGGAGAAAACGACCTCACAGCCCTCAGCTATCTTCATGAGCCTGCTGTGCTCCATAATCTCAGAGTCCGCTTCATTGATTCCAAACTTATTTATACTTACTGTGGTATGTGTGCTTTTCTGCAACTTTCCTCTGATATATGTAGTGATGGAAATGTACAGGGAAAGCCAGTGGTGCTTAGCTTTTTTCTCTCTCTCAAAGATTTATCATTTATGTGTGTGTGTGTGTGTGTGTGTGTGTGTGTGTGTGTGTGTGTATGTATGTGTGACAGAGAGAGAGAGACACAGAGAGGAAACAAGCACATGGGGTGCAGTACCCACATAGACCAGAAGAGTACATTATATCCATTAGAGCTGGAGTTACAGGTAGTTGTGAGCTGCAATACGTGGATGGAGGGAACTGAACTTACATCCTCTGCAAGAACAGTACACATTCTTTTTTATTTTATTTTATTTTATTTTATGAGTGTTTTGCCTGCATGTGTGTAAGTGCACTTGTGTCATGCAATGCCCGTGAAGTCCGAAGTGGATGGATCCCCGGAACTGGAGTTATGGATGGTTGTTAGCCACCATGTGGGTGCTGGGAATTGAACCCCAGTCCTCTGCAAAAACAGTCAATGCTCTTAACCACTGAGCCATTTCTCCAGCCCCAAGACCAGTATACATTCTTTTTTTTTTTTTTTTTTTTTTAAACAGGTAATATCCTCTCTCTCTCTCCTCTCTCTGGAATTTGGAAGAACACTACTCTTGAGGGACACTATTCCCACCGTAGTCAAAGGCTATAGAGGCTAGTGCTGTAACAGGGGCCTGCTGCTCTGCTCAATGAAGTTATTCTTTTTTTTTTTTTTTTTTTTTCATGTATATAAGTGTAACTGTCCTGCCTATAGGTTGGTGCACCCGTGGTGTACAATGCCTCGAGGTCAGAAGAGGGTGGTCAGAAGAGGGTCTCAGAAACCATGGAACAGGAATTACAGATGGTTTTTAGCCACCAGGTGGGTGCTGGGGAATCAAATCCCAGATCCTCTGCAAGAGCAATCATGCTCTTACCACTGAACTATCTCTCCAGCCCCCAGTATACATTCTTAACTGCAGAGTCTTCTCTTCAGTCCCTGGATTTTCTCTCTATAGAAATATCACTTTCATAGTTTACAAAAGTTTGCCGGCATTCACTAGCTAAGTTGTGTCATGCCAAATAAAGTCATGTGTCTATTTACATAATTTTGTTCAAAATCGAAAGAACTGGGCCTATCTTTTAGATCCTCCCCCACCTAATTCATTTGTCAGGTGTATTAGTCAGGGTTCTCTAAAGAAACAGAAGTAACAGGACGAATATATAGCTATATACAATTTATTGATTTGCTCACGTGACAGAGTTCAAGGAGTCCAACAGTAGCTGCACCACACTGGAAAGGCCGAGAGAATCCAGGGAACTGCTCAGTCCGCAAGGCTGGATGTCTCAGTAGTCCCAATCTAGTGCTGAAGGCCCGAATGGATTCCAGGAGATCTGCCGGTCTCAGTACACGCTGGGATCCGAAAGGTCGATCACAGCAGCAAGACAAACTCACCAAATGAGAGAGGCAAGCCGCAGGAGAAAAGGGACCAGCTCCTTCTGCCATGGCCTTTTATACAGCCTGCCGGCAGAAGATAACGCCCACATTTGGGGTGGGCCATCCGGGTTGAGGTGGTCCAATCCAAACATCCCTTTCCTCTTATTTGTTCCTTAGTCCAGTCAAGTTGACACACAGGATTAACCATCACAACAGGTTTAATGGCAAAGTCACTGGTTCTTTTTCTCTCTTCCAGAGACTGGTATATGAAAAGTAGATGCCCAAAGGTTTATATTTGGTATAGGTTCAAGTTTAGTGCCATCTTTCTTCTCACTGATTAAAAGTCCACGACTAGGCTGGGTGTGGTGGTACATGCCTTTAATCCTAGCACTCGGGAGGCAGAGGCAGGCAGATCTTTGTGAGTTCAAGGTCAGCCTGGTCTACAGAGTAAGTAGGACAGCTGGGACTACAGGGAGACCCTGTCTCGAAAAGACCAAAAAAAAAAAAAAAGTCCAGGACTGATGAGTTATGGTAAATTTTACTCCTCCCTCTAGTGTTTGCTACTAGCCACCCAGCCATGATGCTTTCATATCAGAAATGCAGCTTGAGCATGTGTATACAGCTACAGCCTTTCTCCCCTCACCCCATCCATCTTTTTCCCTTTGCTCTATTTTGTTCTTATGTATTTCCTTCCACTCCTCTGGCTTTTTCTCCCGATAGCTGTCTCTTACTAATCACGTCTCCTCTGAGGACCAGATCTGATGTCCATTCATTCCAGTCTGTGTTCATTGGTTTGCTGACCCATGCAGTGCTTATCATGTCTTCATTACTATCTATCTATCTATCTATCTATCTATCTATCTATCTATCTATCTATCTATCTATTTTTCTGGTCTTTTTGAGACAGGGTCTCCCTGTAGACCCAGCTGGCCTGGAATTCGCTGTGTACACCAGGCTGGCCTTGAACTCACAGAGAACTGCCAGCCTCTGCCTCCTGAATGCTGGAATTAAAGGAGTGTACTACCATGCCCGGCATATTTCTTTTTCTTACTAGTTCTCTCTCTCTCTCTCTCTCTCTCTCTCTCTCTCTCTCTCTCACACACACACACACACACACACCACACAGATGATGTAGTTGATGTTTTTCTTTGACTTTTTTTTTCCAGATAGTCTGAAGTAGCCCACTTGTCTTTGAACTCACTATGTAGTTGAGGATGACTTTGAACTTCTGATCTTCCTGACATCATCATGACATTTAATATTCTTTTTTTTTTTTTTTTTGTCTTTTTGAGACAGGG
>VZQC01012169.1:198041-237403 GCA_009823505.1 Rhizomys pruinosus
CGGGTCCCCTCCCCGTGCCCCAACTATCTCCGACTCCAACATCTGTAGACCAAGCTTGGCTTGAACCCACAAAAATCCACTTGCCCCTGCTCTCCTAAAGTGCTGGATAAAGGAAGTTGGCGCCACACTTATGCCCAGCTGACATTTAATATTCTTTATAAAAAACATCTTTTGGGGGTCGGATGCTCTCTGCACCCTTTGTGTCCTGGGCGAAGTTCACTCGACGCAGGTACTGGGGGTGGAACTCCTCCTGCTGCCTGCTAGGGGGTCCGCAGGTCTCTGAGGCTCTGGGCAGTGACGCCCTCGCCTGGACCAGGACCCAGAGAGTTGTCCGGGTTTGGGTCCGCTGCCTCGTGCACCTTGGTGCGGGCCTGGCCGTAAGTCCACATCAGGCAAGGTACTGGGGCACAAGGCTAGTTCAGGATTAATTAACGCACCCCATCCCCACCCCCCCCCCCAAATGGAATTACTGAGGGAGTGTCTAAGTTGATTTTTTTGGAGAACCTTCAGACAAAGAAGAGAAGAAATGATGACTTTAGGCTCCAAATACATTAACGAACAAAATTTGAAAAGCCTAACCTAGAACAAGTCAAATAACTCATAACAGGAGGAAAGGAAAAAAACACGCTAATCTGAATGAAGGAGAAATAGCAAACCATCAGCTAGACATCACATGAAAAGGTATCTTCTAGCTCGATCTGAACCAACAACAAAGGGAAGCCCCACATGCCTAGAAGTGACCATTCCGACATGAAGACAACATGGGAAAGGCCACCAGGATAATCCTGCAACCACGCATGCCTTATCCCGAATCGGCCGTATAGAACAGCTAAAATGGAATACCCTTGGAGGACCCCATGGAACAAATGCTAAAGAAATGATATACATTTGCAGAACCATATGAGAAGGGAGAAATAAAAGAACATAAAGAAGAATGAGAGAGACTAAAAGAGAGAATGAAAAACCCTAGAAGGAAGAGATATCAATAGATCAAACTCGGAAAAGAAAACTAAGGAAACAGAATTCACAAACCCCAGAAAGAACTAGAGAGAAAAAAAAATAACCCCGAAAGGACAGGAGAAAATCTCAAAGAGGAACCAACCAACGAAGTGAGGAGCACCAAGGAGAGATTGAGAAGTTCAAAAAAAGAAATGGAAATACTAAAGAAAAACCCGGATGAAATAAAAATGAAATCGAACACACATCCAATCAGGAAGAAAGGAAGTGGTGGGCTGGAGAGGTAGCCTACACTTATGCTGTTTAAGATAAGAGACCGGCTGGCAACGCATGGATACAGTCAATCAATTCCCAGATACGTAATTCCAAAGGGTCTTCATAGATACCCCTTCAAGACATACTCTATCATATGGCCGCATGTCGCTAAGAAAAACATACCCTAATTCCAATCAACCTATATTGAAAGACCTACGACAGTTCCAGGCGTAATGCGGAGACGACACCATGGATTAGTGAACTCACAAATCTCTGCGACCTACAATCGCCTGATCATGCTGCAGTTCGCCCATATGATGCAACAAACAATCCACATTCCCAATTTCAAGGGAATAAGGCCACCAATTTAAGGTTGAGGATGGAAGAAAGTATCCAAGCAAATGGTACTTAAAGGATCCATTGTCACATCCAACACTCACTAGACATAGAATTCCATCCTGAGGGTTCGAACATGGAAAGCTTCAATATAAAATACTTGAAATAATAAATTAATAATTTTATTAAATAGATAAAATAGGAGAACAAGGTATACAATGGAAAGCTAACGACACCTACTATTCACAAATAGTGACAATCGAATAGCCAGGAATCACAAGCAGAACCACTATATTCAGATAGAGAGAATAATAGCACCGTAGCCTAATATATAAAATTACTCTAGAGAGAGTGAGACAATATAATAATATACAGAAAGGTAAACACAAAAGCTGGACGCATACATCTTAAGAGTCATACTATAGGCGACCAACCTGCGACTACACACAAAACAATTAGATATCATACCCCCGGGCTGGAGAGATCTTTAGCCACTACCCTAAGCGTTTACGAGACCAGACCTCTGCACGAGGCAAGCCGGGTTTCGAATCCCCCACTACCACAATGGCGCTAAGAAAACCATACTGAACAACAGCTGTCACAATTCTGCGACATGTGATAATAAATATTATCCTCCCACCTTCCTAAGTAGTTCCAAGCATGGGGGACCAAGTGCACGATGTCGCATCCTAGTCACATATCTCTATTGCTGCTTGAACTTATAGGGCGGCAATGTAAAAGGCATTATATATTCTAGTTGTGATACGATTGGGGCGAAATGCGACAACCACTCTGTTCATGGTTAGATGTGAGGTAGACAGATGATCATAATAGCCTGAAGCGTGAAACTAAACAGATGTCTTGGCCTATTTACATGACTATATCGAGCAACATAAGAGGGGAAAATACACACAGAGAGATAAAATAATAAATAGAGGGAGGGAAAGAGATTTAAACAAAGAAAAAAGTATGCAAGATCACTTTCCCTATGTAGAGGGAGAAAAGATCATAATGATGACAAATCTATATATAGAGAGGAAATTAGAGACACGTCTTGACATAATCAAGATTGCTCGTCACAACATAATATACATAATAGAGATAAGAGATGTCACATAATGGTGAGAGCGCGAAATGTCTAGATCTAACCGGGAAACCCACAGTGAAAGGACTGGAGACTGTCACTCTAACAACCACATGGTGTATATATCAACACCATCTAAAGCAGGGAAATATTCTTAGAATGATGGAGTTGAGGTCAAGTTCTTCATGCCAAGGATTTATCAAAAACAATACGAAAAATGTAAGCAAAGTAAAATATAGCATATGACAAATAAATTGGCTTATCTTACTCCTATATACTCACTGGACAGCTTAAAAGGTTCTTGTTGGAGGAATGGTTGGATGAATAGAACACTAATAAACTCGTCAATATATAAATCACAATCGATCGGGAGAAGTTGTACACACTTAGGTAACTACCGACAGACACATAAGGCACAGGATCAAGGAGAAAGATAGGGAACAAGCTGCACACTGTGTGGTACGTTACTTATGCATTGTAGGTCTCATTTGGTTTGCTGTTTGTTTCCTGACCATGCAATAGTACTGCCAATTGGCCTGGGATGAGTGGCATTTAACACATGTCTGAACCCATTGCCCATGAAAAAAAAAAATCCATCAAGTTTTGTCAGTATTAATTTCCATCATGTGAGTATTAATAAAAGCTGGGTATGCTCTATGTCTGTTCTCACCTCACAATCTATAAACCTAAACATAGCGAATTAAGTTATCTCCTGAGGCACATTTCTTACATTAAAACATGAGAAAAGGTCCACTCTAATACACTCATCATGTTATAAGCAAATAGTCGATCAAGCGAATTCCTCATAATATTTTAATTCTGACTTCCCTAACCACTCTTGAATTATTAAAAAAGCTATATAAGATAGAAGTCTAGAAATTATGCTTGGGAAGTTCCCTATTGTCTTAATATTTTAATGCCTGAAACCAGGCGACCTAGAACTTGCTTCGGCCCTGCTAAAGCGGGATGGGACCACACCAGAGAACTTTCCCAGCAAAATTTGAATTAAAGTTGGAAAGGAGGAGAGAGAAAACCTATATCCATCGACATAAACAAGAATGATCGGAAACATGCTGGAAAACCCACCTTCATAAACATACTTGAAGCAAAATCAAGAGGGCCAAAAGAGAGGATGAATCGCTCAAACTACCTAAGAAACAGAAACTAATAAACATAACATCAAGACCAATAAAGCTAGAAGCCATAAAATAATACAAGGTGAAAGGAAACAACAATCTCACCTTAATAATCACCTTAAATCCAAATGGCTAAAAACATTCCCCGGGGTGGGGTAGGGGGAAGGGAAAGGGAAAGGGAAATATGCCTGAACTGAATTGGAAAATGATGTATGAAATACACAAAGCATCAGTAAAAAACAATGAAAAAAGAAAACACGTGCTTTGGGGCTAGAGGGATGGCCTAGCGGTTAAGAGCACTGACTGCTCTTGCAGAGGACCCGGGTTTGATCCCCAGCACCCACAAGGCGGCTGAGAACCGTCTTTAACTACAGTTCCAGGAGAACTCCAGTTCCAGGGGAACCTGACACTCTCTTCTGACCTCCACGGCATTGCACAACATGGGTGCACAGACCTACATGCAGACAGTACATTCATACACATAAATAAATAAAAATAAAACACGTGCTTTGTGGTATAACACAGTAGTCATGAACATATAGTAATGTATTCAACTACTCTCCTTTAATTATATATTATGTTTCTATTTTTACTGTTATGACTAACCAGTATGATAAATACTTTCTAAAAGAAAACTCTTTGTGGGGCTGGAGAGATGGCTCAACAATTAAGAGCACCAACTGCTCTTGCAGAGGACCCAGGTTCAATTCCCAGCATGGTGGCTAAGAACCACCTTTAAGCCAGAGTGAGTTTCAGGCCAGCTGGGACTATAAGGAGACCCTGTCTCAAAAACAAAAACAACAACAACAACAACAACAAATCCTCTTTGGATGCATCTCTGATTATTAAAAAAATTTTTTTTATTAATTTTATTTATTTCTGTATGTGTATGAATGTATTGTCTGCATGCAAGTTTGTGCACCCATGTCGTGCAATGCCGCGGAGGTCAGAAGAGGGTGTCGGATTCCCCTGGAACTGGAGTTCTCCTGGAATTGGAGTTACAGATGGTTCTCAGCTGCCATGTGGGTGCTGGGAATTGAACCCAGGTCCTCTGTAAGAGCGGTCAGTGCTCTTATCTGCTAGGCCATCTCTCCAGCCCCGAATCTCTGATTATTTCATTGCATAAATTTCTAAAAATTAGATTTTTTTTGCTAAATATGAAAATAAATTGTTATTGCTAGTAAATTATTGTTTTTTTCATTTTTGTGTGTATGAGCATAATGCCTGCATGTATGTAAGTGCACTGGTATCATGTACCTGTGGAGGTCAGAAGAGGGTGGCAGATTACCCTGGAACTGGAGTTACGGATGTTGCTTGTTACCCACCATGTGGGTGCTGAGAATCAGACCCAGGTTCTCCGAAAGAGCAGCCATGCTCTTAACTGCTGAGCCATCTCTTCAGCTCAGAAAATACTTACACTTTTAAGGGGCTGGAGAGATGGCCTAGCGGTTAAGAGCACCGACTGCTCTTGCAGAGGACCCGGTTTGATCCCCAGCACCCACATGGTGGGTGAGAATTGTCTGTATCTCCAGTTCCAGGAGAACTCCAGTTCCAGGAGAACTCAAGTTCCAGGGGAATCCAACACCTCTTCTGACCTCTGTGGCATTGCACGACATGGGTGCACAAACCTACATGCATACAGTACACTCATACACATAAAAAATAAATAAAAATTAAAAAAAATCATTAAAAAATACACTTTTAAAAACAGTGTCATTTTATTTGCCACAATGAAGATCATACCAGAGTTGCACAAACATTACAGAAGAGCTACATCCCCAGCTTAGTCACATTATTTGAAACAATCTAGTCCAGTTTTGTTGGGGGTTTTTTTTTTGTCTGTTTAAGACAGAATCTCCCTGTAGCTCCAGCTGGCATAGAACTTGCTATGTAGACCAGGTTAGCCTTGAACTCATAGAGATCTGCCTGCCTCTGCCTCCACCTCCCGAATGCAGGAATTAAAAGCATATGCTACCATGCCTGGCTTCTAGACCAGATTTTAAATCGTGTTTTAGTTAGGTCTGTATGTTTTTTTTTTTTTTTTTGTGTGTGTGTGTGTGTGTGTGTGTGTGTGTGTAATCTGTTATATTTTGAGGGGGGGGTCTCACTATGTAGCTGGCCTGGAACTTGCTATGTAGACCATACTGGCCTCAAACTCATAGAGATTTGCCTACCTTTGCCTGCTGAGTGCTGGGATTAAAGGTGTGTACCACCACACCTGTTGAAGGCTATGGTATATTTTGATGTTTAAGAAATTTATTAGTATAATATGGACTAAATTGAGATGAGGTTTTATGTTGTCTCATTACCGAGCTTGATATGCCCATTAGGATGTCCTTGACTTTGTTTTTTTCTCATGCTCTTTCTTCCCGCAGGAATAGTCCTAGTAGCTATAAATCCCTATGAACAGCTGCCTATCTATGGAGAAGATATCATTAATGCATACAGTGGCCAGAACATGGGTGACATGGACCCACATATCTTTGCAGTAGCTGAAGAAGCTTATAAGCAAATGGCAAGGTGGGTAGAAACTTTTGTTATGTCATGGATCTTATTAGATGTGACATTTTCTTTGCTAAATCGTGGATATTTTAAAGCGACCAGGAACTTGTAAATGATTACTACCAAGCAGTTTAATTAAATATCAAAATATCACATTTATAAGAAGAGATATATATATTTATTTTTCTGTTTTTTTGGTTTAGGGTTTTTTGGGGGACATGATCTCACTATGTAGCCCTGGCTGACCTAGAACTTGCTGTGTAGACCATATAGATCTGCTATGTAGACCATATAGATCTTCTTGCTTCTGCAATGCATGTCTCATTGTACCCACAGAGTCATAACAGTTTGAGGATAGAGAATGGGAGACAGCAATTTCAAAACTAGATTTATACTCTAAGCATATGTGGTATGACATAATGTGAAAGGATGACTGGATAGAAGAATAGCAGATTTCACTCATTTCTCCAGTCTACAGAGAAGAACTTGCCATATAATATCATATGGGAAACTCTCAAAACAGTTTATAAAGTGGAGAAAGAACTGACATCATAGAGATTTTTCTTCCTTTCTTTTTCCTTCTTTTTTTTTTTTTTTTTTTTTNTTTATTGCAGCTCTGTTCACAATAGCAAGAAGCGGAACCAGCCCAGTGCCCCTCAACGACAGTGGATAGAGAAAAGGTGGTACATGTATACAAGTGGAGTTTCTATGCAGCAGTAAAGAGGGACAACAGCTGAACTTTTCAGGTAAATGGATGAGCTAGAAGACATTATGTTAATGAGTAACACAGTCCCAGAAAACAAACAACAATGGTGTTCCCTCATATGTGGATGCTAGTGCCAATAACCCGAATATAAATAGGTCTCCTGAGAGATGCAGTAGTAAAGAACAAAAACAAAAGACTGTATCAGAAAACTGACGGAAATGGTGAATTGGGAGGGGTGGGAGGGGCGGGAGAAGGGACAACGGTATATGTTTGATTAATTTCATATGATAATTGGTGTGAGTTCAACAGGTATCCAGTTTTGTCCAGACGCTGTCTACAGGTTACATGGTGTTTTAAAGGACTGTAGGACAAAAGTCAATATGTGCATATTAAACAACTTTGGTTTAAAGGCTCTGATAAAAAGGTTAATGCATCTGAGTTAAATGGGAGATATAAATCGCTCTGCTGGCCACATTTGTTTTTACATAAAATCTGTAGAACAATAACTTTGGGATTGACACATAGAAATGTTCTCTAATAATTTTTCTGTTGTACAATAGCACCATGTATTAGCATTATCTTTCACCTAGAGGATGATTTAAATTAAAATTAAGTGTTCGTCCCAATTAACAACATACAGTCAACCCAAAACAGCATGGTGAATTTGATGAAATCTGTGCCTTGATTCACCCTATATGTATGTATAATACCACTGCCTTCTAGAGACTCAAGGGTCAAAAAACAAAAACCTAAAAAAAAAAGGGGGAGGGCAATACAGATAGATATGAAAACCTGTTTGTCAAAAACCTTGCAATTCAAAATCTTAAAACTAACTACAGGAAAAGATGTGTATGTTTTTGCCCAACAGGTCAAATGTCACCAACTTATGGCTGAGAAAGAAAACAGATAACAGCTTTTGGCATTGAGTAGGATGTACCAGAAAGTGCCAGCAGAAGGGTTGGCCGCGTCTGAAAGTGAAAGGAAGAAAAGCCTCAGATTGCTACAAAAATCAAACCCCTCTTTGGTCTACTTGTAAGAACTATGTATAATGAGTCCTAATGAAACTTAACCTTCTAGGTACCACAAAGGTGTTAATACGAGAGACTTTCGTACCTCCCCCATAGGATACAGAGAAATATGATGATGATGATGTCGTTCCCAACTGTAAATTAGAGACAAGGATTAGTAAGGTAATTTCTTATAAAACAGTAAAAATGCCTTCTGTATTGATGTAATAGACATAGGAACGTGAAAAGGATATTCCTCTATTCAGACCAAATATAATACTAAAGTCCCCTTAGGCTATGCACTTAAGCAAAATATATTATTAATACCAGGAGCTTTGACATCAGCAATGGATTATTCTACCAAGGAAATTTTGGCCAGGGGATCCAAAGCCCCCACAAAAGGTAAAAGCTTCCTTGCCTCTAAACTGGGAACCTGCAAGAAGAGAGTGGATAGGGCCCTGCTGTTGAAGACTGATGTAAACATGGGAAAGATGTGTTGAGACCACACAGGCAAGTGTACAGATGGTCTCTGGAATACCAGAGATGTTACCAAAGGACACTATACAAATAAAGCAAATATGGGGTCTCCTTGAGTCAATTAAGACCCATCTCCACCGTTCAGCACCAGCTACACCTCAACCGGCAATGTAATACTGTGCAGCGTAGTCAGGCCATATATGCCTAATATATCATATCCCAAACCTAATGGCTATTGGCTCTCTCCTTGGAGGAATAATCCCACGGCTGATGCCACAAGCTTACATCCTTTAATGTTAGGAGATGTTTAAGCCACATAAGACCCTGTCATATTTAACAGAAAAATGTAATTCAGGATTAACATACCATCCAACATCTGTGTCGATACCAAAGTAACCTACCATAACAATTAGTAATGTGTAAATACCTATATATCTAATGGCTTGGGCTTCATTAGTAGGATAGAAAGTTATTCCTGGACAAATGTTTCAGCCCATGAAAGGAACAGCCAAATTGACCAGAGTCCAAGACACAGCTCCAGAGAAAGTAGACTGTTATTTTGCTTCTCATCTCCTGTGCCCCTTTTTCTAAGCCTAGGGAACGATCTGCGGAAGAGGGGGCGTGGTAGAATGTAAGGGCGGTGATTGTGGTGAATGGTGAAACTACAGGCAATATAGTCTGGACACTCATTTGATTCAACTTGATTGAACATCAAGCCCCCCCCCCTCCCACCCCCGCCCCCGTTGGATGGTGGGACCTATGGGCTGTGTGGTTTGGCACGACTGCTTGCAAGTGGGTTTTACATGAAGGATCCTTGTACGCATAAATTATCACTTATTGTTGAAAATGAAAAAAAAAAAACAGAAAGATCAGGACGAGTTAGTGGCAGAATGAATGAGCTGGGATGGGGTGGGGTGGGGTAGGGGGAAGGGAAAGGAAAGGAAATAATGCCCTGACTGAATTGGAAAATGATGTATGAAAATACACAAAGCATCAGTACAAAACAATGAAAAAAGAAAACACGTGCTTTGGGGCTAGAGGGTGGCCTAGCGGTTAAGAGCACTGACTGCTCTTGCAGAGGACCCGGGTTTGATCCCCAGCAACCCACAAGGCGGCTGAGAACCGTCTTTAACTACAGTTTCCAGGAGACGCCAGTTCCAGGGGAACCTTACACTCTCTTCTGACCTCCACGGCGATGCAAACAATGGGTGCACAGACCTACAATGCAGACAGTAAATTAGACACATAAATAAATAAAAAAATAAAACAAACGTGCTTTGTGGTATAACCGTAGGCAATGACATATAGTAATGTAATTCCAACTACTCTTGCCTTTAATTATATATTAGGTATTCTAGTTTTACTGTTATGACTACCATAGGATAAATACGTTCTAAAGAAAACGCTTTTGTGGGCGTGGAAAAAAAAAAAAAAAAGATAATGCTCACCATTAAGATACACCCCGCTGCTCTGCAAGGAACCCATGTTCACTTCCTCCGAATGTGGCTAGAACCACCTTTAAGCCAGAGTGAGTTTCAGGCCAGCCTGGGGACTATAAGGAGACCCTGTCTCAAAAACAAAACAACAACAACAACAACAGCAAATACTCTGTGTATGCATCTCTGATTATTAAAAAAATTTTTTTTATTAATTTTTATTTATGTCTGTATGTGTATGAATGTATTTGTCTGCATGCAAGTTTGGTGCACCCATGTCCCGTGTCATGCAATGCCGCGGGAGGTCAGGAGGGGGTCCCGGATTCCCCTGGAACTGGAGTTCTCCTGTAATTGGAGTTACAGATGGTTCTCAGGCTGCCATGTGGGTGCTGGGAATTGAACCCAGGTCCTCTGTAAAGAGCGGTCAGTGCTCTTATCGGCTAGGCCATCTCTCCAGCCGGTTTTTTTTTTTTTTTTTTTTTTTTTTTTTTTTTTTTTAAAAAATGATTTTTTTTTGCTAAATATGAAAATAAATTGTTATTGCTAGTAAATTATTGTTTTTGTTCATTTTTGTTGTAGGAGCATAATGCCTGCATGTATGTAGGTGCACTGGTATCATGTACCTGTGGAGGTCAGAGGAGGGTGGCAGATTACCCTGGAACTGGAGTTACGGGATGGTTGCGTGTTACCCACCATGTGGGTGATGAAAATCAAACCCAGGTCCCTCCGAAGAGCAGCCATGCTCTTAATGCTGAGCCATCTCTTCAGCTCAGAAAAGACGTACACTTAAAGGGCTGGAGAGATGCCTAGCGTTAAGAGCAACAACGACTGCTCTTGCAGAGGACCCGGTTTGATCCCCAGCACCCACATGGTGGGTGAGAATTGTCTGTATCTCCAGTTCCAGGAGAAATGCAGTTCCAGGAGATCAAGTTCCAGGGGAATCCAACACCTGCTTCGGGAACTCTGTGGCATTGCAACGACATGGGTGCACAAACCGACATCAGACAGTACACTCATACAACATAAAAAATAAATAAACAATTAAAAAAATCATAAAAATACCTTTTAAAAACAGTGTCATTTTATTTGCCACAATGAAGATCATACCAGAGTTGCACAAACATTACAGAAGAGCTACATCCCCAGCTTAGTCACATTATTTGAAACAATCTAGTCCACTTTTGTTTGGGGGTTTTTTTTTTTTTGTCTGTTTAAGACAGAATCGCCTGTAGCTCCAGCTGGCATAGAACTTGCTATGTAGACGCAGGTAGGCCTTGAACTCAGAGAGAAGTGCCTGCCTCGGCCTCCACCTCCCGAATGCAGGAATTAAAAGCATATGCTACCAGGCCTGGCTTCTAGACAGACCAGATTTTAAATCGTGGGTTTTAGTTAGGGCTGGATGTTTTGTTTTTTTTTTTTTGTGTAGTGTGTGTGTGGTGGGTGATGGTGTGTGTGGTGTAATCGGTTATATTTTTGAGGGGGGGTCTCACGATGTAGCTGGCCTGGAACTTGCTATGTAGACCATACTGGCCTCAAACTATAGAGATTTGGCCTACCTTTGCCTGCTGAGTGCTGGATAAAGGTGTGTAACCACCACACCTGTTGAGAGGCTATGTAAGATTTTTGATGTTTAAGAAATTGATTAGTATAATAGGGACTAAATTGAGATGGGTTTTATGTTGTCTCATTACCGAGCTTGATATGCCCATTAGGATGTCCTTGACTTTGTTTTTTTCTCATGCTCTTTCTTCCCGCAGGAATAGTCCTAGTAGCTATAAATCCCTATGAACAGCTGCCTATCTATGGAGAAGATATCATTAATGCATACAGTGGCCAGAACATGGGTGACATGGACCCACATATCTTTGCAGTAGCTTAAGAAGCTTATAAGCAAATGGCAAGGTGGGTAGAAACTTTTGTTATGTCATGGATCTTATTAGATGTGACATTTTCTTTGCTAAATCGTGGATATTTTAAAGCGACCAGGAACTTGTAAATGATTACTACCAAGCAGTTTAATTAAATATCAAAATATCACATTTATAAGAAGAGATATATATATTTATTTTTCCTGTTTTTTTGGTTTTAGTAGGGTTTTTTGGGGGACATGATCTCACTATGTAGCCCTGGAGACCTAGAACTTGCTGTGTAACCATATAGAGCTGCTATTTATACCATATAGATCTTCTTGCTTCTGCAATGCATGTCTCATTGTACCCACAGAGTCATAACAGTTTGAGGATAGAGAATGGGAGACAGCAATTTCAAAACTAGATTTATACTCTAAGCATATGTGGTATGACATAATGTGAAAGGATGACTGGATAGAAGAATAGCAGATTTCACTCATTTCTCCAGTCTACAGAGAAGAACTTGCCATATAATATCATATGGGAAACTCTCAAAACAGTTTATAAAGTGGAGAAAGAACTGACATCATAGAGATTTTTCTTCCTTTCTGTTTGTACCGTCGTTTTTTTTTTTTTTTTGAGTCAGGGTCTCCCTTTAGTCCCAGCTGGCCTTGAAGAACTCACAGAGATCCCGCCTCTACCTCCTGCTGGGATTAAAGGCGTGGGCCAACACACCCAGCTCCTCCTTTCTTTTTCAACCAGTGTTTCAACTAAATTGCGACAGTGTATGACAATTTTAAATTCTTTTGGTGAAAGAGCCCATAGAAGTACTTATGTCACTTTTTTCAGGTTTTTTTTTTGTGTGTGTGCTGTTATTGTTATTTTTTGTTTGCTTGCTTGCTTGAGAAAGGGTCTCCCTATAGCCCCAGCTGGCCCAGAATTCAATATATAGACCAGGTTGACCTCAATCTTACAGAGATTCACCTGCCTCTGCCTCCCAAGTACCGAAATTAAAGGCTTGTGCCACAATGTCCAGCTCCATTATGTCATTTTAATGTAATAATAGTATGTCTCAAGTCAGTACATGCTCTTTCCACAAGGCATTGATTGGTTGCTTTTTATTTACTAATGGATTTCATCTTCATTAACAACCCCCTGACTTTGACACCATTATTTATTTATTTATTTTATTTTATTTAATTTTTTTTTTAGTCTTTTCGAGACAGGGTCTCCCTGTAGCCCCAGCTGTCTTGGAACTCACTCTGTAGACCAGGATGGCCTTGAACTCACAAAGATCCGTCTGCCTCTGCCTCCCGAGTGCTAGGATTAAAGGCGTGCGCCACCACGCCTGGCATGACGTCGTTATTTTTTATTTTTTTTATGACATCATTATTAAGCTTCATTTACAACCTGGAAAACTGAGGCTTAGAAAAGTTATATAATGTTTTCAAGGTCTCTTTAATAGGAGGACCATCATTTAAATACAGATAGTCTGGCCCTGAAATATTATTAAGTATAAAATGACTATATATAAGTTAGAAGTATATAGTATGCTAAATTATGTTGGATTCTCCTATTAAATAGTAATGACCATCCTAAGTTTAAGAAAACTTTATTTTTTAAGTTTACTGTTAAGAAAATCCTGTCAGTACATTTTCCGTGTGGTGGCTAGTGTAGTCAACTTGACACAATCTAGAATGAGCTGGGGAGGGATTCTCAGTGAGAGAGTATCTACATTAGGTTGGCCTGTGGGTGTGTCTAGGGAGAGGAGGGAGATCATCTTGCCTATATCAGTTGAAATTGGAGCACCCTCCCACTGTTGGTGGCATTGTTTCCTAGGCATGGGACTCTGGACTATATAGTGTTCTGAGCTGAACATTAGAATGCATGCATTAGTGCATGCTCTCCACTCTTGACTATGGATGTAATGTGACAAGCTGCTTCAAATTCTTGCTGCTTTGACTTCACTACAGTGATAAATTGTAACATGGAATCATGAGCCAAATAAACCCTTTCTGAAAACAAAAAGTCTACCAGTTCTTGAAGCGTACAGTTCTAGAGCACTGCAGTACAACTTGAGAACCACTGGGTAGAGAAGGAATCCGTGGACCTGCTGGTCTCTAAAATTAACCTCTGATTCTTTATAATGCTGAGAGATTATATGACTTTTAGAAGATACTTTTTTTTGGCTCTGGTTCTCAAACCCAGAGCCTTGTACATGCTAAGTGCAATCTCAGCCCCAAACTCTTTTTTTTTTTTTTCTCTCTCTGTTTTTGAGACAGGGTCTCCCTGTAGCTCTGGCTGTCCTAGAATTCTGTAGACCAGGCTGGCCTTGAACTCACAGAGATCACTTGCCTCTGCCTCCCAAGTGCTAGGATTAAAGGCGTGCGTCACCACGCCCAGCTCCAAACTCTTCTTTAATATGAAAGCATGGCTCTTACAGCATTATTGTGGCACTCCACACATGTCATTAGATTCACCTTAGTTTTTTGGCATTCTCCTCGTCCCACATTATTATCTCCTGTGAGTCACTCAGTATAATTTTTTTTTAAATATTTTATTTTATTTATTTATTTTTTCTTGTATGTGTATGAATGTACTGTCTGCATGTAGGTTTGTGCACCCGTGTCGTGCAATGCTGCGGAGGTAAGAAGAGGGTGTCGGATTCCCCTGGAACTGGAGTTAAGGACAGTTCTCAGCCGCCATGTGGGTGCTAGGAATCGAACCTTGGTCCTCTGCAAGAGCAGTTGGTGCTCTTAACTGCTAGGCCATCTGTCTAGCCCAGTATAATTTCTTAACTGAAGGCCGTTTTGTTTTTGCGTTGGCTTGCTTTTATTTTTTTTAGGTAGTGTGAGAATATGCTTTAGTTAGTTATTAGGGTATTATTTATATGAATAAACATACATACACAAAATTTGGTACAGCTAAGTGGAAGCATGTCTGCTTAGACTTAATCAAGAATCAGTGCTGCAGGCCATTTCTTGCCATTTTTTTTTTCTTACTGAATGAAGATGCTGTGTTTACCAGATTTGAATCCACTGTTTCTTCAAGCCCGTTTCAACTTCAGGGAAGATACAATTCATCATTGTTGGTGGAAAATTTTTTTTTATTATTTTTGTGTCTGTGTGTCTGTGTCTATGTGTATCCCATGTATGTACAAGTGTCTATAGAGGCCAGAAGGTGTTGGATTCCCCGGAGTTATAGTTTTACGTGGTTGTGAGCCACATGAAGAAGGTGCTGGGAACCAAAACCAGGTCCTTTGGAAGACCCTGAGGGCAAACCAAGTACATTTATCTACTGTACCAGCTCACCTGCCATGTTTTCTTAAAACAATTTCCTGTTTCCTTATAACCATGTGATACTGTTTTAATTTTACATATTTTCTGTCCTTTGTGAATAATACAGTAAATCATTTTCACTAAGTTTCACTTTGTTTTGATTGAAATAAGAAGTTAGTACTGTGTACATCTCAATGTCTCCTTGGATCTCAGTTTTATCAACCATAAAATGGAGCAGTTTTCCAAATATCTAGCTTTACACTTACAGTATGATACAGTATGTTATCTTTTTTTTTTTTTAAGTTCTTTTTGAGACAGTTTCTCCCTATAGCCCTAGCTGTCCTGGAACTTGCCATGTACACCAGGCTGGCCTTGAACTCACAGAGAGCTCCTGCTTCTGCCTCCCAAGTGTACTTGTTATCTTTTTATTTGTTAGAATTAATAAAGCATTTTTCTTCCTCCTGGTGAAGGACAGACCATGTTAAAGAACGGGGTAGCACAGCACACTGCAGAACTTCCTCTGGAGTCAGGGGTCTGGCAGCCTGCTCTGCCTTGGTACACTAGTTTATCAGCTTTGGACAAACTCCACCCCTGTGTTATTTTCCCCACACAGGAAAAGAGAATGTTCAGAGATTAAAAATCTATTAGATAAATACAAAAGTTCTTTTAAAAATTAGGTAGAATGCCGGGCATGGTGGCGCATGCCTTTAATCCTAGCACTTGGGAGGCAGAGGGCAGGCAGATCTTTGTGAGTTCAAGGCCAGCCTGGTCTACAATGTGAGTTCCAGGTTAGCTGGGGCTACAGGGAGACCCTGTCTCAAAAAGACCAAAAAAAAAAAAAAATTAGGTAGAATTTAGATTCAAGCTCTTTCACCACAGTGATTATCATTACGAGATAACACCTCTGTATTCTCCTATCTATCCACTTAGACGTGTCATCCAGTTTTATTACTTCTGACTTTATTGACAGGCCTTTCTTAGACTATCCCCTCCTGATTTAATTATTGGTCTTTGAATGCTTCATTATCCTGAAGTTCATTGGCTAAGTGGAAAATCACTCTTATGGATGATAAAATCTCTTTCCTTTAACAACTGTGACTCAGCTACCATGTGTTGCCAAATATCCTAGTTATACAAATAGGCTTGGTGTTATGCATGCTACATGATGGTTTTATACAGATGCTGTTTGACTTACAGTGAGTATCCTAAATAGTGTTTGGCCCCATATCTGTGTATGGCATGTGTTATTGTTTGAATATAAAATGGCCCAAAAGGCTCATGCACTTAGTCTTCCACTGATGATGGAGAGGTAATAAAGACATTAAGTTCATCAGTGGGTTAATCCATTGATGAATTTGTCCCTGAATAAACTATTAAGAGGTGGGGGCTGGCTGGAGGATCTAGGCTATTGGGACTAGGTCTTTGAAGGGCTTATCTAGTCCTTGCCCCTTCTTGGCTCTGTCTGCTTCTGTACTGTCATAGGTGAGCAGCTCTCCTTTACCATGATTTACCATGGCCTGAAATAAAGGGCTGATATCATGAAGTTAATAAATCTTCTCTTCTTATTGCTATGAAGATACCTGACAAAAGCAACTTTAGGAAGGAAGGGATTATGTTGGTCAGTCTGAGGGTACAGTCCACCATGGGAGGTCACAGCAGCAGGTGCTTGAGGCAGCTGTTCACACTGCACCATCAGTCAGGAAGTAGAGAGAGATGAATGTCCATACTCAGTGTATTTTCTCCTCAGGATCCCAGCCCTTTACATGATACTGTCCACATTGAGGGAGGGACTTTCTACCCCAGTTAGCCTTATCTAGGTAATCCTTCACAGACATGTCCAGAGATTCTAAGTCTAATCAAGTTAACAATCAAGTTAAACATCATAGCTTTACCCCTTGTCAGTTTGACACCCAAACACATCACTTTTGAGTCATATCCTTGCACTCTTTGTTCCCATAAACTCATGGCAGTCTCATAATGCAAAGTGCATTTAATCTAACTTCCCAAATCCTCAAAGTACTTACCAATTCCAATACTAAAAGTCCAAGTCTCATCTGAGACTCAAGGCAATCTCTTAACTATATGCTTCCATAAAATAAAAAAAATTTACATAGTTTTAGTATATATATAATGACAGAGAATAAAAATTCTCATTCCAAAAGGGAAGAGTGGG
The DNA here is from genome assembly GCA_009823505.1 of Rhizomys pruinosus. Lineage (NCBI taxonomy): Eukaryota > Metazoa > Chordata > Mammalia > Rodentia > Spalacidae > Rhizomys > Rhizomys pruinosus. The sequence goes on from VZQC01012169.1 coordinate 215,239, forward strand.
GGCCATAGCAAGGAGTGATCAGACTAAAGGAAGATTAAAATTTTAGCAAGGAAAATGCCAAATCCTGCATCTCCAAGCCTGGAGCTCCTGATGGAAAGGAACTATGTTCTAAAGGGCTCGGGTGATCCCTCAGCTTTCAGCTCTGCTGCCTACAGCACACAGCCTCTCTTGGGGATGGCTCCATTTTTATGCCTGCAGCTTTCCTTAGCAGATGTCCCGTAGTTCTGGCATCTCTAATACCCTAGGTAGGATCTCTGTTGCCACTTGGGCTTTACCTTCACACAACATGCATGTGGTGACATTTGAATGAAATTAGTCAACAAATGGATTATCTTTTCTTCTCTGATTGGCATGAGCAAGAAATTGTGGGCAATACCCTTCATGGGTCATTAGCAGTTTGACAATTTGAAATATATCAAATGATTTTGTAAAATCTTAAACCCTTTTTTCTAAATTCTTTTGCTGAGATTCCAGAGATTTACTTCTAAGGTAGCTGACAGCAATATTATAAGATACCAAAATAAGTCTCCACAAAAAAAGAAGTGTGTTCAAGATGCACACACAGAGAAAATTCAGAGAGCCTTTAGTACAGTCTTCCTTAGATATGAAATTCTCTGAACTTAATGGTACATTCATCTTTTCTGTTTCATTTATACATAGTTATTAAGCAATACCACTGTTACATTTTCTTCCACATTGTTGCATGTATGAACCAGCAGAAACTCACTGTGCCTCATCCAGGAGAACAGAGCAGAAGTAATCACATTCAGAAGTCATTCCAAAGGAGATAGCACTAGCAGTCACTCATTTGTTTTACAGAGACGAACGAAATCAGTCCATCATTGTAAGTGGAGAGTCAGGAGCAGGAAAAACAGTCTCAGCTAAGTATGCCATGCGATACTTTGCAACTGTAAGTGGTTCTGCCAGTGAGGCCAATGTTGAAGAAAAAGTCTTGGCTTCCAATCCCATCATGGAGGTAAGAGAGCAGCACCCTCAGCCTTCTTCCTATATTCTTAAGAAACATGCTAAGGGGGGTGCAGATAAGGGAGGGGATCTAAATACGATCAAAATATATTGTATAAAATTTGCAAAAATTAAATTAAAAAATTTTTAAAGAAACATGATAAGAAATTGATTGATAAATAGCACAAGCTAGGGTCTCTAGCCACTAACATTAAGGAAATTGTTTCCTGTATGTTAGAAATCTAGGCAAACTGAAAATTTTCTAAGGTTGATATTTTGAGTGAAGCCTAGCTATAGAGGCATCAGCATTGATTCACAACACTGCCTTTTTAACCTACTGGAAGGGCCGCCGCTGTGCTACCAGCAGGAGTGCCTTTGCTTTCTAAAGTCTCTGTTATTTGACTTGAGCCTGTTTTTCCCTTATGCCAGAAGTTAAGTTACTTATTTCCTCAGACCTGAGTTCTTAATTTATGCTTTTTCCAAAACAGTATTCACTCTTACTCGTCCTTAAATAAGTTCTATCGTTCTTTTACCCACAGTACATTGCTTAGTCCAACCTATTTACTAGGAATTTAGAATTTTTTTTCCTGAAGTCGGAATTCTAAACTTAAACTATAACTGCATGGGGCTGGAGAGATGGCCTAGTGGTTAAGAGCGCCAACTGCTCTTGCAGAGGACCTGGGTTTGATCCCAGCACCCACATGGCAGCTGAGAACCGTCTTTAACTCCAGCTCCAGGGGAATCTGACCTCCCACTTCTGACCGTGGCATTGCACACAGGTGCACAAACCTTCATGCAGACCGTACATTCATACACATAAAAAATAAATAAAAATAACTATAACTGCATATGCATTTTTACAAGTATGAGATACAGGTATAATTTAGTAAACGAAAAATGGTAAGTTCTCTAGAAAGGAAATCCTGTGAAAATATGATGTATTTTCAAAAGTGGGATATAGCTAGGTGTAATGGCTCATGCCTATAATCCCAGCACACAGAAGGCTTGAGGCAGAATGATCACCATGAGTTTGAGGCCATCCTGAACTACAGAAAGACTTCTAGGTGAGCATGGATATCAGAGTGAGACCCTGACTCAAAAAATCAAACAAAAGTCCAGTACATATATAAAGTAGAAATACTTCTGCCCAAAGAAAATGGAATTGGTTGTATGAGAATTTGATGCTTTAAGATTTGTAGCTGGAGGATGATTGATCATTAATATTACTTTAGGAAAAGTATAGTTTTTTAAGAAAGTAGAGAAAAATAATTTTTATTAAATGGAGAGAAATTAGGACATGCAGAATTAAACCTTTCATTTAAGAATTTCGGTGGGCATGATTTTATCCCTCTTTTTCCTTTGTCAAGCTCTGTCACCCAAACACAGATGGAGCTAAAATTGGCTGATGCATCTTGGTACAAGTGTTTTTGCCATAATCTGCCCAGAGGTAATTGTGTCTGGTTTGCAGTGCTGTGTGTAACACCTCAAAAAAGAATGCTGTGACTTCTTCTCTACACCACTGTCCTCTTTTAGAACAGCGGGACTTCCATCCTTGGGCTCAGTAGACATGCTGAGGAAGCTGAGGGGCCTCAGAGGCTAAGTGTGCTGTAGAGAAAGGAAGCAGTTTCTGATAGGTGGGGGTGGGGGCGGGAAGAAGCAGATGTCTGTGCCAAAAGAAAGTAGTAAAATTTAAGATTTTTTCTTTTAATTTAAGATTTTAAAAATTCTATGTGTCTGCCAAGCATGGAGGCACATGCCTTTAATCCTAGCACTTGGGAGGCAGAGGCAGGTGGATCTTTGTGAGTTCAAGGCCAGCCTGGTCTATATAACAAGTTCCAGGACAGCTGGGGCTACAAGAAGACCCTGTCTCAAAAAGACCAAAAAAATTTTTTTTGTTTGTTTTTTTTAACGTATCTAGCAGCAGATGCCACTGATATGAAAAGACTGAAAACACATTTGTGGATGATGGGTTCAGAGACAACAACAGGGTTGTGTTTGAGCTTAAAAACAAACAAACAAAACAAACCATGACAACAAATTCCTAGTGTTAGACAGAACTCCAGGACATTCTGGTTCTTAATGTTGAAATATCCTAAAATCTTGATTATTGTAGTTTTAGGAAATCCTACTTACCGAAACAGTGAACTTCTGCTCAAAACAGTCAACTTCCTCATGGAGAATATTGAGAAAGACTGAGAAAGAGATGAAAAGCATGTTTGGCAGAATGCATGAGCTCTGGTGGGATGGGGGGATGGGGGGGGACACGGGTCTAGATTTGATAAAAAAATAAAAATAAATTTATGTGAAAAAAAAAAAGGAACTGGTGGCACAGCTCAGAGAAAAAAAAAGGAAATCCTGTGTCTGCTAAGCTAGACCATACAAAGCTAGAATTTGATGTCATCATCACTGGGTGCGGTGGCGCACGCCTTTAATCCCAGCAGATTGCCATACAAGAACTACAAGGTGGGGCTGGGGAGATGGCTTAGTCGGTAAAGTGCTTGTCTTGTGAACATGAGCACATGAGTTTCATTTGCAGAACCCACTTAAAAAATCAGGGTGGCCTGGCGTGATGGTGCACATCTTTAATCCCAGCACTCGGGAGGCAGAGACAGGAGGATCTCTGTGAGTTCAAGACCAGCCTGGTCTACAGAGTGAGCTCTAGGCCCGCTGGGACTAAAGGGAAACCCTGTCTCAAAAATACCAAAAAAGGTAGAATTTGAAGTTGTCTTGGGAATAACTTAAGCCCCAAATGACCTTTCTAGAGTATGTCAAACGTAAATGAGCTATTTTCTACCTCTTTCAGAAAGCAGCTACATTGTTTTGTTTTCATTTACAAAAAGTTTGAATTTTGTTAGTAAGAATGATATTAAAATTCTAGAATGGGCACAGATACCACCTTTTAAAAAATACTTTATTTTTATTTAATGTGTAGTTTCACTTACATGTAAGTGCATCTGTTCCTGCAACACCTACAGAGGCCTGAGGGCATTGGATCCACTGGAACTGAGTACAAACAGATGTTAGTCATCATGTGGGTGTTGGGAGCTAAACCCAGCCCCTCTACAGGAGCAGCCAGTTCTCTTAACTGCTGAGCTATCTTTCCAGCCCCAGATCCCTTTTTACCTTTTTTGGGGGGAGGGAGGGGGGGAAGGTCTTCCTGTAGCCCTAGCTGACCCCAAACTTGCTATGTAGACTGGCCTTGATCTCACAGAGATTTTCTTGCCTCTGACTCTTGAGTGCTGGGATTAAAGACATTTGGCATCACATGTGGCCCCAGATATCACTTTTTAATAAAATGCAGTTAAGTGGAATTTTTAGTTTGCTGAGATGGAACAAAAAAAGATAAGGAATTCTTTTTTTTTTTTTTTTTTTTTTAACGTGTATGAATATAGGCTGGTCTGCATGAAGGTTTGCTGCGACCCGTTTTGTGCAAAGCAGCACAGGTAGAAGGGGTGTCTGGATCCCCGGAACTGAGGATTAAAGATGGATTCTATGCACATGTGGGTGTTGGGAACAAGAACCCGGGTTTCTCTGCGAAAGCAGTCATGCGCTTAACCATGAGCCATCTCTCCAAGCCCCATTGTCTAGTTTATGTGTGTAGTATTGGAATCAAACCCAGGGCCCTGTAGTAAAAGAAGCCTTCTATCACTGAGAGAATTTCCCTCTTTTTTTTTTTTTTTGTTGAGACAGGGGTCTCCCTGTAGCCCCAGCGTCCTGGAAACTCACTCTGTAGACCAGGCTGGCCTTGAACTCACAGAGATCCACCTGCCTCTGCCTCCCCAAGTGCTAGGATTAAAGGCGTGTGCCACAATGTTTTGCTTAAAAGACGGTTCTTAGCTGCCATTGGATGCTGGGAAGGATTCCAGGTCCTCTGCAAGAGCAGTCGCCCTCTTAACCACTGAACCATCTCTCCAACTCTAAGAATTTTCTCTTATCAAATTTTTCTTGTACTAAATTTCTTAGATAAAGAAAATAGAAAGAACTGACCATTAAGAATTCTCTGCAGCATTGCACAACACAGGTGCACCAACCTACATGCGACAAAGACATTTATACAACATAGAAATTAAAAAAAAAAAAAAAAGAAAATAGAATGTTCAGGGGCTTGAGAGAAGGTTAGGCAGTTTAAGAGCACTACCCTGCTCTTGCCTGGAGAACTGGGGTTTGGTTATCATCACCCCTGTGGTGGCTCATAACTTCCTGTAACTCTAGCTCCAGGGGATCTGATGCCCATTTCTCCACCATCTACTGGGGGCATGTGACATAATCACAAAAGCACTTACAAACCATAAAATAAATATTCTTTAATAGAGGTTTTAATAACTACAAGCAGAGGGACTGGAGAGATAGCCTAGCGGTTAAGAGCACCGACGCTCTTGCAGAGGACCCGGGTTCGGATCCCAGCACCCACATGGCGGCTAACACCGTCCGTAACTCCAGTTCCAGGGGAATCCGAGACCCCTCTTCTGACCTCCGCGGCAATTGCACGACACGGGTGCACAGACCTACATGCAGACAGTACATTCATACACATACAAGATAAATAATAATATAGAAAAAATTAAAAAGAAAAATAACTACAAGCAGGATATCTCCATTTGGAAGACTAAAATAGATTATAGGAGCCAGGAGTGATGGCATTCACCACCTGTAACCCCAGCACTTAGGACCTAGAGTCTGGCAGGAGGATCCGGAATTCAGGGTGATGTGCAGCAAGCTTGAGGTCATCCTGGACTATGTGAGATCTTGCCTCAAAAACTAAACGAAATTAACAATACTAACTAACTAACTAACTAACTAACTAACTAATAAAATAAACTGGTGTGATGGCTCCCATCTAAAATCTCAGCACTCTGGAGGAGGCTAAAGCAAGAGGATCACTTGGTGAGTATAGAGGCAACCTGGGCTACATAGTGATTCCTAAGGTAGCCGGCCAAGGTTAATATTTAAAGATTTTATTCGATCTCTATGTGAGTCAAGGTCAGCCTGGTTCTACAGAGTGAGCTCCAGGCTGCGGGACTAAAGGGAGACCGCTGACTCAAAATACCAAAAAGAAAAAAAGAATCCCAAGCGGTGAGGCGCTCACCTTTAATCCTAGCACTTGGGAGGCAGAGGCAGGCGGATCCCTGTGAGTTCAAGATCAGCCTGGCCTACGAGTGAGCTCCAGGCCAAGCTAGACTAAGGGAGACCCTGTCCAAAATACCAAAAACAAAAAAAAAAAAAAAAAAAAGGATTGTTATGTCAAGCAAACAAATAATAGGGGCTAGAAAGTGACTCTTGCAAATTAGAGCGAAGTACAGAAAAAACCCATAAATAAATAAATAAATATAAATAAATAAATAAATAAATAAATAATAAATAACAAAATGTGGCATACAAGATTCTATACGTTACTAGAAAAAAAGACCTAGTGCTAAATGATAGTAAGGAGGTATACCTGAGTATAACAATCCCATAGAAAAAATGTGGATTTAAAGTACTTCCTTTATGGCCATTTTGTGTTATTATTTTCTTGGTCCTATCAGACAGCTCACCACCTCTCCAGCCCCAGCTAAGATGCATCTAAACATAGGAAACAATGATAAAAGAAACAAATAAAATTAGTCTGGAGACATGGGTGTCAGACTAGGTCCATCCAATCTGAGGAGTCTCCAAGTCTCCAGTTTCTGCTGAAACTTCTTATTAGATGAGGAGTAGTATATATGATTAGCCTCATGGCCAGTGGCTAATGGGACTTGTGCCTTATCCTTTAGAAAGCAAGCTTCTCCCCCTCGACATAGTTGGTTTTGGCAGGATATAATGATGCATAAAGTTTTCCTGCTACTGTATCACATTGTTTCATTGTAAGATAGGCATATGGAATCTAATCAGTCTTTTTTAGCTGTATTAACTACATTTGAAGATTTCCATGCCCATTTCACCAAAACCAGTAGTAAGATCAGGATGTGAACTTCCCATTTTAGTTCCCCTTCTATCTTGTGGTAGCTGGGAATCAACCGGGCCCTCACACTTTCCAGGCAAGGGTGCCTCTACTGCAGCTAACGCGTTGCAGCTTGCCACACACGAGCTGACTTGCGCATGAGTACTAGATGTACACTCAGCTCCTTCCTTTTAGCTTTGCAATTCTTGCTGATCAAAATGAAAATATCCATAGAGATCTTGTGAATATAGTACTTACAAGACAGAGGATAATTAGAGGGTGCGTACAAATGATACTTCTTTCCGTATCAAGTTTAAGTCGTTGAATCATGCGTTTTGCTCTTCCTCAAGATATTTATTTTTAGTTAGCATACAAAGTGAAAAGCTTCCTTATGGCATTTTCGTACATAATTAGTTTTGGTTGATCTTGTACTTCCCCCTTACACATAGCTGCTCCTCTCTCCGACCCCTGCCCCTCCTACTTGGACCCTTCCACCCCTTTTCTACTTTCATAAGCTTATCTGCCCCTCTGGGCACTCGTGGTTCTCAGGGATTAGATGGATCTAGTCTGATACCCATGTCTTCTGACTAATTTTTATTTGTTTCTTTTTTAAATAAAATTTTCTTTTATTTTTTTTATCTTTAATAGGATTCTTTTTAAAATAGATTAAAAAGACTCGGGCTGGAGAGTTTGGAGTCAGCTGTTAGAGCACTGGCTGCTCTTGCAGAGGACCCAGTCAAGTTCCCAGCACTCTCATGGTGGCTAATAACTAGTCGTACGGCATTCCAGAGGATCCAGCCTTCCCTCTTCTGACCTCCATGCACCTACCTGCAAGCAGGGAATAATAACACTCATACACAATAAAATAAATAATAAACAATTTTTTAAAAAGAAAGCAAAATGCCATTGTAAAATTTAAAATTACATTAAAAGTTTATCAGAAAGTTACATTACCAGTATTCAACAGCAGATATTTTACAAGTTACATACAGCCATCAAAAACGAATGCTGGGCTGCAGATGTTGTCAGTTGGCAGAATGCCTGCTTCATATGAACAAAACCCTTGATGCAGTGGCACATGCCTGTATCCAGCACTGGTATGGGAGGAGGCAGGGGGACCAGAGTTGAGGTTACTCTTGCTATATATCCAAGTTTAGGGCTACTTGAGCTTTGAGATCCTGTCTTTAAAAAAGTCCTGGGCATGGTTAGGTCTCAGTGGTTTAAGTGCTTGCTGTACAATCAAGAGCAGAGTTTAGATCCTCAGCACCCGCCCACATGAAAAGCTGGATGGGTGTGGTGACCTACCTATAATCCTAGTATTAATCATGAGGCAAAGACGGGATCCTAGGGCAAGCTGACTTGCTAAGATTAGATGAGTTGTTGAGCTCCATGTTCAGGTGAGAATACTGTTGCCTCAGCAAATAAAGTGATATTTATCAAAGAATACATTACAGGATACAGCGGCAGCCTCTGGCTTACATGCACACACTCAACACACCCGTATAGTTCCAAAAAGAAAACAGCCTTCGGGGTCACTATATACATTCCCTTATATATATAATATATCACTGACTAATATAGCTATCTTATCCTATAACTCATATTATCTTATTAAGATATCATATCTCTACATATTCTATTATAGCTACTAATATCATCTATTGAATATATCACCATTCATATGAATTTCTCTTTCTCTCATGTATCTCCCGTACTTCAGGCCCCCAAGCATTAAATCTTCGCTGCCTTATAGGGTTGTGTAAAATTTAAATGAATTTTATTTATTTTTTTTATGTTCTGTGTATGATGAGTGTTTTGCCTGCATGTACACAAGTGAACCTGGGCCATGCAATGTCTATTGAGGTCAGAAGAGGGGTTTTTGATCCCCTGGAATTGGAATTCAGGACGGTTTACAGCTACCAGTAGGTGACTGGGAATAAAACCTTTGGTACCTCTGCAAGAGCACCCAGTGTACTTAAACCACTGAGTCATCTCTCTAGCCCTATGAAATTAAATGGAACCAAATGGTATGTGAAAATCTCAACTGTTGGATCAGTCTCTCTGCTTCTGAAATTATTTCTGTGAGAATAGTAAGACTGATAGGGACTGTTAGTATAGACCTACATAGTTATAGGCAAAGCTACCCTGCCCTGCTACATTCTGTGCCTGCTAGGCAGAATTGACTCTAGGCTTAAATAATTTTTTTTTGAGACAGGGTCGTTCCTGTACTCCAGCTGTCGCAGCAACATCACTTGTAGACCAGGCTGGCCTCCACATCCCAAGTACTGTAATTAAAGGCATACACCCTGCTAGGTTTCGTAGTATTTATATTGTGTGATTATCTGGTGCTGTTTGAACCAAGGGTGGGCTCCCAGTAGACGGGCCGTCTTCGCAGACTGTTGAGCATAAAGCTTGCTGATGCCCTTCTAAAATCTTATTTTCTTCTCCTTTGCTTCCTAGTCAATTGGAAACGCTAAAACTACCAGGAATGATAACAGCAGCCGCTTTGGGAAATATATTGAAATTGGTTTTGATAAGAGATATCGGATCACTGGTGCCAATATGAGAACTTACCTTTTAGAGAAATCCAGAGTAGTGTTCCGGTAAGCGGGACATAGTGGCACACATTTATACACCCAGGTGGATTGTTGGCTTGCTCACATAATTACTATTACTGGTGAACTTTTCTGGGGTGGCATGTCTGAACCACCGGTTTCCTCACCCTAGAGAGGAGTAACAATGACAAACCAAAGTAACTACTCCAAACAAAGCCCAGTTTGATGAGCCACTTAGTTTATTGGGCTTACAGAGCATGAGTGATCACAGTGTCTTTCTTACTTCATCGCAGAGACAAACTGGTAGAGCATCATCAAGCCTCCCTTTCAGTTAACCTTCCACTTATTAAGTATACTAGCATCTCCCAGCATCACTTGCAGCTGGGGCAGGACAGGAGGGTCTGATGGCTACAATCTCAGCTAAAGCTCCTCTGATCTGACCCTCTCTCCTACTAGAGTTTATTAAGAGCACCATCACCATTACCGTAGACTTAGCTGTCTCCTTGTTCTTTTGCTCAATTAGTTGCTATGGCTACCAGAGCCATCTGTTCTTCAAGTTGACAAGCATGTTATAGCCTGTAAGAGAAAAAGCCATACACAACCGTAGTTGTTATAGTGATAGAGCTCATGTGCTATATTGATACTTTTATTTCTATATAATGGAGAAGACCACAGTTTGAAAAAAAAAAAAAAAAGAAAGAAAATACCACAGTTTGATAGAAGCTTGTAAAATGGTGCCTGTCAGAGTCACGGGACTGACCACCTCCATAAAACTAATAGTCTTTGGAGTAAAGACACTGAGTTAAGTTTAATGGTTTTTATCATTTAAAAATTACTACTTTTTTTTTTTTTTTATTATTTTTGTTTTGTATTGCTTGCATGTAGGTGGTAGGTGCACTCATGTTGATCAGTGCACTCGAGATCAGGAGAGGGGGTGAGAGCCTCTGGGACTGGCGCTACAGACATTGTTAGCAGCCAGATGGTTGTTGGGAACAAACCCAAGTCCTGCAAGAACACCTAGTGTTTTTTTTCCTGAGTCATCGCTCTAGCTCCCAATGGGTCCCATTCTAATTTAATATTTTTTAAACCCATAGTCTTCATTTGTGTGTCCTTTTTTGAGACTGGTCTCCCTGTAGTCTCCAGCTGTCTTGGGACTCGCTAAGTAGACCAGGCTGGCTTGAACTCACAGAGATCTGCCTGCCTCTTCGTCTGCTCCCCAAGTGCTAGGATTAAGGTGTGCGCCACCATGCCCAGCTTGAGATGCTAGGGGTGCTGGGAATTGAACATCAGTCCTCTCCATCTGGAGAGATGGCTCAGTAGTTAATAGTGCTGGCTGTTTTTGCAGGAGACCTGGATTTGATTTTACAGTATATATTTACCTATATTGTTTGCATGATAAAGGAAACTTTTTTTTTCTCTCCCCCTCTGATTTTTCCCTCTTGTCCCCACTCTTGTTTTAGTCGTCCTCATCCCCCATCATAGACCTCTTTCCACTTTCATTATTTATGTGTATAGATAGTATATAGATGTTCATATTTAAACCTAGAATCTACATATAACGGTAATGACAGACAAGGTTGTCTTCTGAATCTTGTGTAATGGCTTGTGACTGTCTTATCAGATTTTAGTGAAAATATTAGTTAGAAAGAGAACACTATTTAGCGTTATCGTATATTTCCTTTTAACTCAGTTCGCAGGGGGATCCGAACAACCACCTTCTAAACTCCGCGGCATTGCACGGATGGTTGCAAAGACCTACATGCAGGACATACATTCATAGCCATAAAAAAAAAATAAAAATATATTATAGTTCCTAATTGAAAGTCACTGGTGTATGCCTTCTAAGAGTTATAGTTTGAACTCAGCTCAAGAAAAGTAAAATATCCCTTTTCTCTTTCCTTCATTTTGATGTCTTAGGATATGACATTAGCTAGCATAATAATGTTAGGGAAAGTGGGGGTCCCCTTTTGGTCGTAGTCGTAAGATCTTTTTTAAAATTTTATTTAAAAATTTTTGAGTTTAATATATAGTTTTTTATGTTTATGAGTATACTGTCTATATGTAGGTTGGGTGTCCTATGTGTCAGATAATGCCACAGAGGTCAAAAGAGAGCGTCAGATTCCCCTGTAACTGGGTCAAAGACAGTTTTAGCCACATATGGTGCTGGGAATTGAACCGCGGTCCGCGGTGAGACCAGTCAGTGCTCTTAAACCACTGAGCATCTCTCCAACCCCCAAGTCTTAAAGAATCGTTAAAACATTCTCAGAAAGAAGCATGAGGATAGTTTTTATAAACTGATACAAACCATGGTGGAAAGCAGTAGTGGAAAAACCCTAAAAAACTGAAAATGAGCTACCACCTGACCCAACCATATCACTCCTGGGTATAATCCCAACAAGACTCAGTCTACTGCAAAGATACATGCACAGGCCTGTTTATCGGCAGCTCTCTTCCCAATAGTGAAGAGCTGGAACCACCAAATGCCCTTCAATCCTGATGACGGATAACAAAAAATTTTTTACACAGTGTAGTTCTATGCAGTGGTAAAGAAGATAACATAATGAGCTTTGCTGGTAAGGGGATGGAACTGTGAAGCCATTATGCTAAGTGAGTAACACAGTCCCAGGGGGAACAAAAAAGGCAAATGGTTTCCCTCATTTGTGAGTGCTAACAACAAATCCCCAGTTTGGGCAGCAACTGAGGCAACGTTATTATTAATTATCATTGTATCGGAAGCAACTGTGCTATGATCATGTGGAATCTCTTAATGGGCTCTAGAATTGTCCTACCACTTGTAGTCACACATTTTATTACCATATAGGGATGGAAGATATGTATTCATTTTTTTTTTTTTTTTTTTTTTTTTAGTTATACTTCTTTTTACCCTGCATGCAACTTTATTTACTGTTAAAATGTGGAATTCGTGGGGCTGGAGAATGGTCTCAGTGATTAAGAGCCCGATGCTCTTGCAGAGGAACTAAGGTTCAATTTGCAGCACCCTCATGGCGGCTAAGAAACCGTACTTTGACTCCAGTTCCAGGGAATCCGACACCACCTTCTGACCAACGTCTGCAGAATTGCACAACACAGGTGCACCAACCTCATGCTACCTTACATTCATACACATAAGAAATAATAAATAGCCAGGCGTGGTGCGCTGCATTTAATCTTAGCACTTTGGAGGTAGAGGCAGGCAGATCTTTTGTGAGTTTAATCCACCTTGTCTACAATAGCGCATTCCAGGACCAGGCCATAGCTATAGGATACCCTGTCTCAAAAAGACAAAAAAAAAAAAAAAGAATATCATAAAAAGAACAAATAAAGTTTTAAAAATGTTAATCTCTACTAGGAATTTAAGGAATTAACCTATATTTATTTTCAGAAGTTGTAATTTTGATTTATGTATGGAANAAAAAAAAAAAAAAAAGATTTTATGTCAAAAGCAAACAAATAATAGGGGCTAGAAAGATGACTCTGCAATTAGGAGGATGTACAGAAAAACCCATAAATAAATAAATAAATAAATAAATAAATAAATAAATAAATAAATAAATAAATAAATAAAATGTGGCAATACAAGATTTATAGTTACTAGAAGAAAAAAGACCTAGTCTAATATAGTAAGAGTATACTGAGTATAAAATCCTAGAAAAAAATGTGGATTTAAGTACTCTTTATGGCCATTTTTGTGTTACTTATTTTCTGTCCTATCAAGACAGCTCACCCAACTCTCCAGCCCCAGTAAAATGCATCTAAACATAGGAAAAAGAATGATAAAAGAAACAAATAAAATTAGTCTGGAGACATGGGTGTCAGACTAGGTCCATCCAATCTGAGGAGTCTCCAAGTCTCCAGTTTCTGCTGAAACTTCTTATTAGATGAGGAGTAGTATATATGATTAGCCTCATGGCCAGTGGCTAATGGGACTTGTGCCTTATCCTTTAGAAAGCAAGCTTCTCCCCCTCGACATAGTTGGTTTTGGCAGGATATAATGATGCATAAAGTTTTCCTGCTACTGTATCACATTGTTTCATTGTAAGATAGGCATATGGAATCTAATCAGTCTTTTTTAGCTGTATTAACTACATTTGAAGATTTCCATGCCCATTTCACCAAAACCAGTAGTAAGATCAGGATGTGAACTTCCCATTTTAGTTCCCCTTCTATCTTGTGGTGCTGGGAATCAAACCCAGGGCCTCACACTTTCCAGGCAGGTGCTCTACTACTGAGCTACACCTCAGCTCAGCCTTCCTTTTAGCTTTGCAATTCTTGCTGATCAAAATGAAAATATCATAGAGTCTTGTGAATATAGTACTTACAAGACAGAGGATAATTAGAGGGTGCGTACAAATGATACTTCTTTCCGTATCAAGTTTAAGTCTTAGAATCATGCTTTTGCTCTTCCTCAAATATTTATTTTTTAGTTAGCATACAAAGTGAAAAGCTTCCTTATGGCATTTTCGTACATAATTAGTTTTGGTTGATCTTGTACTTCCCCCTTACACATAGCTGCTCCTCTCTCCGACCCCTGCCCCTCCTACTTGGACCCTTCCACCCCTTTTCTACTTTCATAAGCTTATCTGCCCCTCTGGGCACTCGTGGTTCTCAGGGATTAGATGGATCTAGTCTGATACCCATGTCTTCTGACTAATTTTATTTGTTTCTTTTTTTAAAAATTTTTTTATTTGTTCCTTTTACCACTCTTTTTTCTATGTTTAAATGCATTTTACTGGGGCTGGAGAGTTGGGTCAGCTGTTAAGAGCACTGGCTGCTCTTGCAGAGGACCACGTTCAGTTCCCAGCACTCTCATGGTGGCTAATAACTATCTGTAACTGCAGTTCCAGAGGATCCAGCTTCCTCTTCTGACCTCCATGCACCTACCTGCATGCAGGGAATATACACTCATACACATAAAATAAAATAATAAACAATTTTTTAAAAAAGAAAGCAGACATGCCATTTAAAATTTAAAATTACATTAAAAGTTTATCAGAAAGTTACATTACCAGTATTCAACAGCAGATATTTTACAAGTTACATACAGCCATCAAAAACGAATGCTGGGCTGCAGATGTTGTCAGTTGGCAGAATGCCTGCTTCATATGAACAAACCCTTGAGTGCAGTGGCACATGCCTGTAATCCCAGCACTGTATGGGAGGAGGCAGGAGGACCAGAAGTTCAAGGTTATCCTTAGCTATATATCAAGTTCAGGGCTAACTTGAGCTATATGAGATCCTGTCTTTAAAAAAAAATGCCCTGGGATCTAGGGTGATGGCTCAGTGATTTAAGTGCTTGCTGTACAATCAAGAAGACCAGAGTTTAGATCCTCAGCACCCGCCCACATGAAAAGCTGGATGGGTGTGGTGACCTACCTATAATCCTAGTAGTACTCAGGAGGCAAAGACGGGATCCTAGGGCAAGCTGACTTGCTAAGATTAGATGAGTTGTTGAGCTCCATGTTCAGTGAGAAACTGTGCCTCAGCAAATAAAGTGGAGAGTGATCAAAGAAGACGTACAGCGGCAGCCTCTGGCTTCAGCATGCACACACTCACACCCGTATGTGCCAAAAAGAAAAAAGCCTTCGGGGCACTATATACATTCCAGTATATATATATATATATATAATATATATATATATCACTGACTAATATAGCTATCTTATCCTATAACTCATATTATCTTATTAAGATATCATATCTCTACATATTCTATTATAGCTACTAATATCATCTATTGAATATATCACCATTCATATGAATTTCTCTTTCTCTCATGTATCTCCCGTACTTCAGGCCCCCAAGCATTAAATCTTCGCTGCCTTATAGGGTTGTGTAAAATTTAAATGAATTTTATTTATTTTTTTTATGTTCTGTGTATGATGAGTGTTTTGCCTGCATGTACACAAGTGAACCTGGGCCATGCAATGTCTATTGAGGTCAGAAGAGGGGTTTTTGATCCCCTGGAATTGGAATTCAGGACGGTTTACAGCTACCAGTAGGTGACTGGGAATAAAACCTTTGGTACCTCTGCAAGAGCACCCAGTGTACTTAAACCACTGAGTCATCTCTCTAGCCCTATGAAATTAAATGGAACCAAATGGTATGTGAAAATCTCAACTGTTGGATCAGTCTCTCTGCTTCTGAAATTATTTCTGTGAGAATAGTAAGACTGATAGGGACTGTTAGTATAGACCTACATAGTTATAGGCAAAGCTACCCTGCCCTGCTACATTCTGTGCCTGCTAGGCAGAATTGACTCTAGGCTTAAATAATTTTTTTTTGAGACAGGGTCGTTCCTGTACTCCAGCTGTCGCAGCAACATCACTTGTAGACCAGGCTGGCCTCCACATCCCAAGTACTGTAATTAAAGGCATACACCCTGCTAGGTTTCGTAGTATTTATATTGTGTGATTATCTGGTGCTGTTTGAACCAAGGGTGGGCTCCCAGTAGACGGGCCGTCTTCGCAGACTGTTGAGCATAAAGCTTGCTGATGCCCTTCTAAAATCTTATTTTCTTCTCCTTTGCTTCCTAGTCAATTGGAAACGCTAAAACTACCAGGAATGATAACAGCAGCCGCTTTGGGAAATATATTGAAATTGGTTTTGATAAGAGATATCGGATCACTGGTGCCAATATGAGAACTTACCTTTTAGAGAAATCCAGAGTAGTGTTCCGGTAAGCGGGACATAGTGGCACACATTTATACACCCAGGTGGATTGTTGGCTTGCTCACATAATTACTATTACTGGTGAACTTTTCTGGGGTGGCATGTCTGAACCACCGGTTTCCTCACCCTAGAGAGGAGTAACAATGACAAACCAAAGTAACTACTCCAAACAAAGCCCAGTTTGATGAGCCACTTAGTTTATTGGGCTTACAGAGCATGAGTGATCACAGTGTCTTTCTTACTTCATCGCAGAGACAAACTGGTAGAGCATCATCAAGCCTCCCTTTCAGTTAACCTTCCACTTATTAAGTATACTAGCATCTCCCAGCATCACTTGCAGCTGGGGCAGGACAGGAGGGTCTGATGGCTACAATCTCAGCTAAAGCTCCTCTGATCTGACCCTCTCTCCTACTAGAGTTTATTAAGAGCACCATCACCATTACCGTAGACTTAGCTGTCTCCTTGTTCTTTTGCTCAATTAGTTGCTATGGCTACCAGAGCCATCTGTTCTTCAAGTTGACAAGCATGTTATAGCCTGTAAGAGAAAAAGCCATACACAACCGTAGTTGTTATAGTGATAGAGCTCATGTGCTATATTGATACTTTTATTTCTATATAATGGAGAAGACCACAGTTTGAAAAAAAAAAAAAAAAGAAAGAAAATACCACAGTTTGATAGAAGCTTGTAAAATGGTGCCTGTCAGAGTCACGGGACTGACCACCTCCATAAAACTAATAGTCTTTGGAGTAAAGACACTGAGTTAAGTTTAATGGTTTTTATCATTTAAAAATTACTACTTTTTTTTTTTTTTTATTATTTTTGTTTTGTATTGCTTGCATGTAGGTGGTAGGTGCACTCATGTTGATCAGTGCACTCGAGATCAGGAGAGGGGGTGAGAGCCTCTGGGACTGGCGCTACAGACATTGTTAGCAGCCAGATGGTTGTTGGGAACAAACCCAAGTCCTGCAAGAACACCTAGTGTTTTTTTTCCTGAGTCATCGCTCTAGCTCCCAATGGGTCCCATTCTAATTTAATATTTTTTAAACCCATAGTCTTCATTTGTGTGTCCTTTTTTGAGACTGGTCTCCCTGTAGTCTCCAGCTGTCTTGGGACTCGCTAAGTAGACCAGGCTGGCTTGAACTCACAGAGATCTGCCTGCCTCTTCGTCTGCTCCCCAAGTGCTAGGATTAAGGTGTGCGCCACCATGCCCAGCTTGAGATGCTAGGGGTGCTGGGAATTGAACATCAGTCCTCTCCATCTGGAGAGATGGCTCAGTAGTTAATAGTGCTGGCTGTTTTTGCAGGAGACCTGGATTTGATTTTACAGTATATATTTACCTATATTGTTTGCATGATAAAGGAAACTTTTTTTTTCTCTCCCCCTCTGATTTTTCCCTCTTGTCCCCACTCTTGTTTTAGTCGTCCTCATCCCCCATCATAGACCTCTTTCCACTTTCATTATTTATGTGTATAGATAGTATATAGATGTTCATATTTAAACCTAGAATCTACATATAACGGTAATGACAGACAAGGTTGTCTTCTGAATCTTGTGTAATGGCTTGTGACTGTCTTATCAGATTTTAGTGAAAATATTAGTTAGAAAGAGAACACTATTTAGCGTTATCGTATATTTCCTTTTAACTCAGTTCGCAGGGGGATCCGAACAACCACCTTCTAAACTCCGCGGCATTGCACGGATGGTTGCAAAGACCTACATGCAGGACATACATTCATAGCCATAAAAAAAAAATAAAAATATATTATAGTTCCTAATTGAAAGTCACTGGTGTATGCCTTCTAAGAGTTATAGTTTGAACTCAGCTCAAGAAAAGTAAAATATCCCTTTTCTCTTTCCTTCATTTTGATGTCTTAGGATATGACATTAGCTAGCATAATAATGTTAGGGAAAGTGGGGGTCCCCTTTTGGTCGTAGTCGTAAGATCTTTTTTAAAATTTTATTTAAAAATTTTTGAGTTTAATATATAGTTTTTTATGTTTATGAGTATACTGTCTATATGTAGGTTGGGTGTCCTATGTGTCAGATAATGCCACAGAGGTCAAAAGAGAGCGTCAGATTCCCCTGTAACTGGGTCAAAGACAGTTTTAGCCACATATGGTGCTGGGAATTGAACCGCGGTCCGCGGTGAGACCAGTCAGTGCTCTTAAACCACTGAGCATCTCTCCAACCCCCAAGTCTTAAAGAATCGTTAAAACATTCTCAGAAAGAAGCATGAGGATAGTTTTTATAAACTGATACAAACCATGGTGGAAAGCAGTAGTGGAAAAACCCTAAAAAACTGAAAATGAGCTACCACCTGACCCAACCATATCACTCCTGGGTATAATCCCAACAAGACTCAGTCTACTGCAAAGATACATGCACAGGCCTGTTTATCGGCAGCTCTCTTCCCAATAGTGAAGAGCTGGAACCACCAAATGCCCTTCAATCCTGATGACGGATAACAAAAAATTTTTTACACAGTGTAGTTCTATGCAGTGGTAAAGAAGATAACATAATGAGCTTTGCTGGTAAGGGGATGGAACTGTGAAGCCATTATGCTAAGTGAGTAACACAGTCCCAGGGGGAACAAAAAAGGCAAATGGTTTCCCTCATTTGTGAGTGCTAACAACAAATCCCCAGTTTGGGCAGCAACTGAGGCAACGTTATTATTAATTATCATTGTATCGGAAGCAACTGTGCTATGATCATGTGGAATCTCTTAATGGGCTCTAGAATTGTCCTACCACTTGTAGTCACACATTTTATTACCATATAGGGATGGAAGATATGTATTCATTTTTTTTTTTTTTTTTTTTTTTTTAGTTATACTTCTTTTTACCCTGCATGCAACTTTATTTACTGTTAAAATGTGGAATTCGTGGGGCTGGAGAATGGTCTCAGTGATTAAGAGCCCGATGCTCTTGCAGAGGAACTAAGGTTCAATTTGCAGCACCCTCATGGCGGCTAAGAAACCGTACTTTGACTCCAGTTCCAGGGAATCCGACACCACCTTCTGACCAACGTCTGCAGAATTGCACAACACAGGTGCACCAACCTCATGCTACCTTACATTCATACACATAAGAAATAATAAATAGCCAGGCGTGGTGCGCTGCATTTAATCTTAGCACTTTGGAGGTAGAGGCAGGCAGATCTTTTGTGAGTTTAATCCACCTTGTCTACAATAGCGCATTCCAGGACCAGGCCATAGCTATAGGATACCCTGTCTCAAAAAGACAAAAAAAAAAAAAAAGAATATCATAAAAAGAACAAATAAAGTTTTAAAAATGTTAATCTCTACTAGGAATTTAAGGAATTAACCTATATTTATTTTCAGAAGTTGTAATTTTGATTTATGTATGGAANAAAAAAAAAAAAAAAAAAGAAAATACCACAGTTTGATAGAAGCTTGTAAAATGGTGCCTGTCAGAGTCACGGGACTGACCACCTCCTAAACTAATAGTCTTTGGGAGTAGACACTGATTTAAGTTTAATGGTTTTTATCATTTAAAAATTACTACTTTTTAAATTTTATGTGTCTGAGTATACTGCCTGCATGTGGGTCATGTGGGAGGTGCACTCATGTTGTTCAGTGCCCTCAGAGATCAGGAGAGGGGGTGAGAGCCTCTGGGACTGGCGCTACAGACATTGTTAGCAGCCAGATGGTTGTTGGGAATCAAACCCAAGTCCTGCAAGAACAACTAGTGCTTTTTATTCCTGAGTCATCGCTCTAGCTCCCAATGGGTCCCATTCTAATTTAATATTTTTTTTAAACCTATATTCTTTTCTTGTGTGTCTTTTTTGAGACGGGCTCCCTTTAGTCCCAGCTAGCCTGGAGCTCGCTATGTAGACCAGGCTGGCCTTGAACTCACAGAGATCTGCCTGCCTCTGCCTCCCAAGTGCTAGGATTAAAGGTGTGCGCCACCATGCCCAGCTTAGATGCTATGGGGGTGCTGGGAATTGAACATCAGTCCTCTCCATCTGGAGAGATGGCTCAGTAGTTAAGTTGCAGAGGACCTGGATTTGATTTTACATATATATTTAAAACTATATTTTGCATGTAAAAGGAAACTTTTTTTTCTCCCCCTCTGTTCCCCTCTTGTCCCCACTCTTGTTTTAGTCGTCCTCATCCCCCATCATAGACCTCTTTCCACTTTCATTATTTATGTGTATAGATAGTATATAGATGTTCATATTTAAACCTAGAATCTACATATAAGGTAAGACATACAATGTTTGTCTTTCTGAATCTGGTGTAATGGCTTTGACTTGTCTTACAGATATTTATTGAAAATCTTAGTTAAGAAGAGACACTATTTAGGCTTTATCTTATATTTCCTTTTAACTCCAGTTCCAGGGGAATCCGACACCCTCTTCTGACCTCCGCGGCATTGCACGGCATGGTTGCAAAGACCTACATGCGGACAGTACATTCATACACATAAAAAAAATAAAAATATCTTATATTTCCTAATTGAAAGTCACTGGTGTATGCCTTCTAAGAGTTATAGTTTGAACTCAGCTCAAGAAAAGTAAAATATCCCTTTTCTCTTTCCTTCATTTTGATGTCTTAGGATATGACATTAGCTAGCATAATAATGTTAGGGAAAGTGGGGGTCCCTTTTGGTTCTTAGTCTTAAAGAATCTTTTTAAAATTTTTTTAAAAATTTATTTATTATTTTTTATGTTTATGAGTATACTGTCTGCATGTAGGTTGGTGTACCTATGTTGTGTAATGCCACAGAGGTTAGAAGAGAGCGTCAGATTCCCCTGGAACTGGAGTCAAAGACAGTTTTTAGCCACATATGGGTGCTGGGAATTGAACCCGGGTCCTCTGTGAGACCAGTCAGTGCTCTTAACCACTGAGCCATCTCTCCAGTCCCCAAGTCTTAAAGAATCTTAAAACATTCTCAGAAAGAAGCATGAGGATAGTTTATAAACTGGTACAACCATTGTGGAAAGCAGTGTGGAAAACCCCTAAAAAACTGAAAATGAGCCTACCACCTGACCCAACCATATCACTCCTGGGTATGTCCCCACAAGATGCGTCCTACTGCAAAGATACATGCACAGCCATGTTTATCGCAGCTCTCTTCACAATAGTGAAGAGCTGGAACCAACCCAAATGCCCCTCAATCCTGATGACTGGATAACAAAAATGTGTTACACAGTGGAGTTCTATGCAGTGGTAAAGAAAGATAACATCATGAGCTTTGCTGGTAAATGGATGGAACTTGAAGCCATTATGCTAAGTGAAGTAACACAGTCCCAGGGGGAAAAAAAAGGCAAATGGTTTCCCTCATTTGTGGATGCTAACACCAAATCCCCAGTTGGCAGGCAAACTGAGCAACTTTATTATTATATTTCATTGTATCTGAAAGCAACTGTGCTATTCCAATGTGAATCTCTTAATGGGCTCTAGAATTGTCCTACCACTTGTATTCACACATTTTATTACCATATAGGGATGGAAGATATGTATTCATTTTTTTTTTTTTTTTTTTTTTTTTAGTTATACTTCTTTTTACCCTGCATGCAACTTTATTTACTGTTAAAATGTGGAATTCGTGGGGCTGGAGAATGGTCTCAGTGATTAAGAGCCCGATGCTCTTGCAGAGGAACTAAGGTTCAATTTGCAGCACCCTCATGGCGGCTAAGAAACCGTACTTTGACTCCAGTTCCAGGGAATCCGACACCACCTTCTGACCAACGTCTGCAGAATTGCACAACACAGGTGCACCAACCTCATGCTACCTTACATTCATACACATAAGAAATAATAAATAGCCAGGCGTGGTGCGCTGCATTTAATCTTAGCACTTTGGAGGTAGAGGCAGGCAGATCTTTTGTGAGTTTAATCCACCTTGTCTACAATAGCGCATTCCAGGACCAGGCCATAGCTATAGGATACCCTGTCTCAAAAAGACAAAAAAAAAAAAAAAGAATATCATAAAAAGAACAAATAAAGTTTTAAAAATGTTAATCTCTACTAGGAATTTAAGGAATTAACCTATATTTATTTTCAGAAGTTGTAATTTTGATTTATGTATGGAA
>VZQC01012169.1:249797-275982 GCA_009823505.1 Rhizomys pruinosus
AGGGGAGGAGAGAGAGGGAAGGGGAGGGGAGGGGAGGGGAGGGGAGGGGAGGGGAGAGGAGGGGAGGGGAGAGGAGAGGAGAGGAGAGGAGAGGAGAAGGAGAAGGAGAAGGAGAAGGAGAAGGAGGAGAAGAGAACAAAGGTAATATAGATAGCAAACTATCCTTGGTCAGTATGTAGACCAAAGAATAATAGTATTTAATGAAGAATAAGGCCTAATCCTTACTGCCTTATCTGTAGGTATGGTAATAATTCTAACAGTCCCTCAGCCTCCAGGGGAGCAGAATATTTAGAATGTTATGGCAAAACTAATCATAGTCAGAATAGGTTGGCTGGGTATTGTTCTTCTCGTACGGAGAACCACCTGCTTTTCTAATTTCTGTGTGTTAAATCACCTGATCTCTTTCTTGTTAATCATGCTTGTGAACATTGTTATATTTCTTCAGAGTCCTGAGTCCCTGCACTAGAATTTCTTTACCAGATATCAAGTTCCTTAGACATCAAAACTGACCTTAACCTTATTAATACTAGCCTTTATCCAAATGAATATAGTGCACAATTTAAGGATATGATTATAGACTATTAGGATTCAATTTAATATATGCAGTATTATTTCACTGTATTTTAGGTATGTGGGAAACAACTCAGGAAATACTAAAAATTGACCAACCTTAGGATTATAAATGACTGATTGGTTGTTTGTTTGATTGATTGATTGATTTTAGTCTTTTTGAGACAGGATCTCCTGTAGCTTCAGTTAGCTTGGAACTCACCATGTAGACTAGGCTGGCCTTGAACTCACAGAAATCCGCCTGCTTCTGCCTCCCAAGTACTGGGATTAAAGGTGTGTACCACCCAATGATTTATTTTTTATTTAAAAAAATTGATGATTTAGGGGCTGGAGAGATGGCTCGGCGATTAAGAGCATCGACTGCTCTTGGAGAGGACCTGGGTTCAATTCCCAGCACCCACATGGCAGCTAAGAACCGTCTTTCCCTCCAGTTCCAGGGGAATCTGACACCCTCTTCTGACCTCCAAGGCATTGCAGGACATGGGTGCACAAACCTACATGCAGACAGTACATTCATACACATACAAAAATAAATAAAATTAAAAAATAATAAAGAAATTATTGATTTGAAAATTTAGAAACCAAAATAATATAGAGAACACAATAAGTTTGGGATGTACTACAAACAGCCACAAGAGATAGTCAACTCTAAAATATGATAAAGGTTGGGCTGGAGAGATAGCCTAGCAGTTAAGAGCGCCAACTGCTTTTGCAGAGGACCTGGTTCAATCCCCAGCACCCACATGGCGGCTTAGAACCGTCTGTAACTCCAATTCCAGGAGAACTCCAGTTCCAGGGGAATCTGACGCCCTCTTCTGACCTCTGCGGCATTGCACGACACGGGTGCACAGACCTGCATGCAGTCAGTACATTCACGCACATAGAAAATAAAAAATAAATAAAATAAAAAAGATTTAAAATATGATAAAGGTGATAATCTTTTTTTAGTCAGATATTAGCAGGATCATGAATATAGAAATTATCAGTACACAACAGTGCTGAGTGCTACAAATAAATTATTTGAACCCTCCCCAAAACACTGGTCTTTCCTGATTGTTGCCATCATGCTCATCACACTATTCACTAATTCAGAAAGAACTCAGCTAGTCTTGTGCTCTGAGCTACCTGAGAGGCTGAGTCTGGACAATCTGAAGTTTAAGACCTTTCTGATCTCCATAGTGAGGTCAGAGCCAGACAGGGTACTTAGTAAGACTGTCTCAAAGTAAAAAGATGGACTGGACGTATAGTTCAGTGGTGTGGAGCCTAACATGTCTGAGGCCCTGGGTTTATTCCCCCTCCAAAGACATTACTAGTTGATATTTAATATTGAATATTACTAACACATATATATTCATTTATACTTATTACTTTCAAGAGTCTCTCTTGTGTTGCCTAGCCTGGTTTCAAACTACTAGTCTCAAGCCATCCTCCTGCCCCATGTATGTACTGTAAATCATAAGGTTAAATAATAAGTGAATATTAGAAAATATAGGATTTTACTGAGATAAATATTAAAATTATATGTTATAATGGATCTTTCTGAGCTATGATGAAAAACTCTTCTTATTTCAAAGGCAGAAGAGGAGAGAAACTATCATATCTTCTATCAGCTTTGTGCTTCAGCAAAGTTACCTGAATTTAAAATGCTACGATTAGGTATGAATATAACACTAGATTTATTATAGTAGTATTGTTTTCTGTATTTTTGAATTCTCTAGCTTGTCAAAAGACAACTAAATGTTTATGAATAAAATGGTTCATAAAGGTGTGCAGTTGGCTTCAGAATGACAGATGGGGTAGGGAAGGAGGAGTGGCTGCATCGCAGAGCAGGACTGGCCCGGTGACCCTTGTGTGAGATGCATGGTTATGGAGGGTTCATTACTTTTCTGTATTTGAAACCTTCCTTGATTAAAGTGCTTTAGGAAATTTGCCCTAGCACTTTGTTTGGAATTAAACCTGGAGGAAAGTACTGTTTATTTTACCAGTTAAGATAAATAAGCTATGAATATTTCAATTTTGGGTTTTATAGTTAAGATAGAATTTAAATCAGGCATTCTCCAAACCTTGAATGCATCAGTATGTTATCACTGCCTCTAATTCAGCATAGGTGAGAGGGTAAAAGTCCATTTTTTTTCATAGACGAGAAATCCTTTCTTTTCCTTCACTACAGAAAATGCAGATAACTTTCATTATACGAAGCAAGGAGGCAGCCCTGTGATTGAAGGAGTGGATGATGCAAAGGAGATGGCACACACCAGGCAGGCTTGCACTCTGCTGGGTAATGTCATTTCATTCCGGAGCTCTTATGAGCACTGATAGCTTTTTGACAGAAGCATCCTTCATAGTATTGGTTTGGCCTTGTACGAAATGGTGAACATTACTGGGAGGTTTCACATATCACATGGAACACATTCAGACAAATGGGCACAAGGTTTCTTAGACCTGTTCCAAGATTAGATTGTTAATGGTTGCTCAACTTTATAAATTTACTTAAGATCATTGAATTGCACCTTTAAAAAAACATTGAGCATTAGGAGAAGTAAGAATAATTTTTTGTTTAAATTATTATAAAAATCTGGGGCTTAAAAGTTAAAAATGAGGGGCTGGAGAGATGGCTCAGCTGTTAAGAGCGCTGACTGCTCTTGCAGAGGACCCGGATTCGATCCCCAGCACCCACATGGTGGCCAAGAACTGTCTTTAACTCCAGTTCCAGGGGAATCCGACGCCCTCTTCTGACCTCCGTGACATTGCACGACATGGTGCACCAACCTACGTGCAGACAGCACACTCATAGACATAAAAAATAATAAAATTTTTTTAAGTTAAAAATGAAATGTTTCTGTATAAGCTAATTTTTTTACTTAATATTGAATTTTTATGATTTTCATACAGTAAATATCTGATGGTATTTAGAATCTCTTCCCTATCCCCACCTCCTCTTATTTGTCCCCACCCAATTTAAAGTACTCTATTATAGATATAAAATAAGGCCTATAGAGTTGTGGGTTTTATTTAGTTGGTTGGTTTGGGTTTTTACTTTTAGATGGCATCTTACCACCATGTAGCCCAGGCTGGCCTAGGACGTATGATCCTCCCACCTCTCATATGTACTGGGATGAGAGGCATGTGCCACCACCCCAGCTGGAGGTTTTGCTTCTTTTGAGTTTGTGTTTGTGTTTGTTTCTGTTTTCCCTAGAGCATGTTTTTAGTTGATGTTGTGATAGAACATTCTATTACATGTGCTCTGGTGTTTTAAAAAATATTTTATTTATTTTTAAAATATTTATGTATGAGGGATGTATGTGTTGTGCAATGTTCAACAAAGTCAGAAGAGGGTGTCAGATCCCCTGGAACTGGAGTTCGCTGCCATGTGGGTGCTGGGAATCCAACCTGGGTCCTCTGCAAGAGCAGTCAGTACTCTTAACTGCTCATCCAACTCTCCAACCCTATTTCAGTAGTTTTGAAACAGCTCAAATGCTGCTGTTTTATTTCTAGGATTTGGAAAATGTTAGTTCTACAAGGGAATAAATTAATGATTAGAGTTGTACAATTTTAGAGTGTTTTTTAGTTTTATTTATTTATTAATTTATTTATTTATTTGGTATTTTTGAGACAGGGTCTCCCTGTAGCTCTGGCTGTTCTGGAATTTGCTATGTAGACCAGGCTGGCCTTGAACTCACAAAGGTCCACCTGCCTCTGCCTCCCAAGTGCTAGGATCAAAGGCGTGCACCACCATGCCTGGCTTATTATTTTTATTTTATGTGTGCAAGTGTATTGCTTGCATGCGGGTGCACCCATGTTATGCAGTGCTCATGGAGGTCAGCAGAGGGTCTCCTGGAACTGGAGTTACAGATGGTTGTTACCCACCACGTGGGTGCTGGGAATCAACCCCCGTCCTCTGCAAGAGCAGCCACTGCTCTTACCTGATGAGCCTTCTCTCCAGCCCCCTGAGATTTTTTTTTTTCTATTTATAAAACCTTGGAATATGGGGCTGGAGAGATGGCTCAGCGGTTAGGAGTGCCAACTGCTCTTTCAGAGGACCCAGGTTTGATTCCCAGCACCCACATGGCAGCTAAGAACCATCTTGCTCCAGTTCCAGGGGAATCCGACACCCTCTTCTGACTTCCGAGGCATTGCAGGACACGGGTGCACCAACCTACATGCAGACAGTACACTCATACACATAAAAAAATAATAATAAGGGGCTGGAGAGGTGGCCTAGAGGTTAAGAGCACCGACTGCTCTTGCCAAGGACCCGGGTTTGATCCCCAGCACCCACATGGCAGCTGAGAACTGTCTTTAACTCCAGTTCCAAGGGAATCTGACGCCCTCTTCTGACCTCCGTGGCACTGCACGACACGGGTGCACAAACCTACATGCAGATAGTACATTCATACACATACAAAATAAATAAATGTAAAAAAATAATAATAATAATAAATAAAAAATTAAGAAAACCCTCAGAATATAAATAGCTCAAAATTGTGTTTGCATTTTGAAAAACACCATCAAGTGAATTAATTTAACTTAAAAATACTAATAAAAAGTGTGGTTCAAAACTACTGTGGAGCTTGCTAAAAATGTAGGATCTCATACCATGGAAACAGAATCTAAATATTAAAATAAAAAGTCTGAGAGAACAATGCTTTCCTTTTAGGGCTAAAGTACAAATATATGGGATAGAAATATAGTCATTATCAGATAAATCCTCAATTTCCCTGTGTAAAGTTACATATTTTGAAATAATTTTACTAATTCCATTTATATAATTAAATTTAATATTCTAGAAATCCCATCACTGAAAAATGAAGCCATGTCTAATAAAGCCAGAAAGTGTCTCACTTTCTCATCCTGTCTCATCATTTAGGTCCTACTCCAGTGTTGTATTTGGACCTTCATTCATTAGCCTGGGCAAGCCATCTGAACATGCCTAATCTAGTGCCCTCTTTGATTTATGATTAATCTATGCTTAGAAGTAATTAAATAATCCAACTTAAAATAGCCTTATTGGGCTGGAATGTGCATTTGAAGTCTGGATAAATATTAATAAAATACTTACATCCAGGATGTGACAGTAATAATCATTGTTTAGTAGCTAACGTGTTCCATGGTGTCTTAGGTATGCTCTGTGCATTCTCATAGAAGCAGTATCCCCTCAAATGAGGAAACCAAAGCATGGAAGAATGTTGCCTGCCTATGTAAGATGGCAGGTTGGTAGCAGAGTCAGACCATGAGAGCAGGTCTGTCACACTCCATAATCTATGATATCAAGCTCCCTAAGTATGTTAATGTCAACAAAGATAAAAGCATTGCTATATGTAACTGTGTATAATATGCACAACATTTGGCAGGAGTCCAGAATTGATGGTAAACTTTATTTTTTCCTATAATTATTTCATTGCTATTCTCAGATCAGTCATTTGTTTACTCACTCTCTTACAGGAATTAGTGAGTCTTACCAGATGGGGATTTTTCAGATACTTGCTGGCATCCTTCACTTAGGCAATGTTGGATTTGCATCTCGAGATTCGGACAGCTGCACGATACCTGTAAGTTCAGGCTTAATGTGATGGCATTTTCTTTGTTAGCTTGCTTGCTTGCTTGTTTGTCTATTTGTTTTTGTTTTGGGCAGTACTACTACAGAATGGAACCTAAACCTAGGGCTTTGCATATGCTAGGCCCTAGGTTCAATTGTGCCATGCTACTGTGGCAGGAATTTATTTTTATGTGGCCTCTAGGAACTGAATATAGGTCACAGCAAGCACCTTTCTTACTTAGGGAGCCTTCTCCCCAGCCCTGTTAACTTTTTTTTTTTAATTTAGTGTGAGTATGAATGAATGTGCATGTTTGTGGGGGAGAGTACATGGACTAGTGTGTGTCCAGAGGCTGGAAGAGGATGTTGGATCTCTCACAGCTGGAGTTCCAGACATTTTTGGGATACTTAGCTGGGACCAAACTCTAGTCCTGATGTCTGTGCAGCAAGCACGCCTAACTGCTGAGCCATCTCTTCAGCCCCATTCTTTATATTTATTATTTTGTGTGTGTTTGTGTGTGTGTGAGTGCTGGTGTGTATGTGCCACAGCATGAGTGTGCTGGTCAAAGGACAACTTCAGGAGTCATTTCTCACCTTCTACCTCATTGAGGCAGAGGGCTTCTCTCGTTGCTTCTGCCTTTGCAGGATACTCCAGGCTGGCTGGCCTGTGAGCCTAGGGCCACGTCCCATCTCTGCTTCCCTCTGCTGTAGAAGTGCTAGGAGTACAAATGGTCACCCCTACATCTGGCTTTTTATTTGGGTTCCAGAGATTGAGGTTAGGTCATCAGGCTTGTGTGGCAAGCACTTTGCACACTGAGCCATCTTCTACCCCAGTATTTTTTTTTAAGGTAAAAAATGATTATTAGCCAGGCCCTTAATCCTAGCACTTGGGAGGCAGAGGCAGGTGAATCTTTGTGAGTTCAAGGCCAGCCTGGTCTACAGAGTGAGTTCCAGGACAGCTGGGACTACAGGAAGACCCTGTCTCAAAAAGACCAGAAAAAAAAAATGATGATTATGATTTAAATATTACTTCCTTCTAAGGAAATATTGGATTTTTAAAAATTGTTTTTGTCTTTTTGAGACAGGTTGTTGCCATGTAGCCTGGCTATCCTGGTGTTTGCTGTGTAGCCCATGCTGGCTTCACACTGGTAATCTTCCTGGCTCAGCCTCTGAAGGGCTGGGATTACAGGTGTGCATAATCACACCTAGCACTATTTTTTTTTTCAAAAGCAGTTTCATTTGGATGTAATCCATATACCAGCTCTAATGACATGGTTGTGAGTATGCTCATAGGTGTGTGCAGCTATCACCATGGTCAGTCTAAAATACTTTCAAGCCCGGCATGATGGTACACATCTTTAATCCCAGTAGGTGGATCTCTGTGAAATAGTGGCCATCCTGGTCTACCTACTGAAGACCAGGCCAGCTCGGGCTACAGGGAGACCCTGTCTCAAAAAGACAAATGAATATTGGTATGGATATGGATATACATATACATACAGACATATATATGTATTTTTTAATTAATTTATTTATTTTTGTATGTGTATGAATATACTGTCTGCATGTAGGTCTGTGCACCCGTGTTGTGCAATGCCGGCGGAGGTCAGAAGAGGGTGTCGGATTCCCCTGGAACTGGAGTTCTCCTGGAATTGGAGTTTCAGACGGTTCTTGGCCGCCATGTGGGTGCTGGGGATCAAACCCAGGTCCTCTGCAAGAGCAGTCGGTGCTCTTAAGAGCTAGGCCATCTCTCCAACCCTACTTCATTTATCTTAACAGCCAATAGCTGCTACTAGTGTAGGTGCTGATTTGTATCTGACATGATTACCTGGGGGAAGGGTTGCTTGGCTGAGAAGGGTCCAGGTATGAGGGCATCTGGAGACTCAGCTCTTAATGGCAACTCTGACATAAATCAGCCATGTGATTGTTGACAAGCTGTTTGTTCTCTTGAATATAATTCCTTTTTTTTTTTTTTTTTTTTTTTGTTTTTGTTTTTTTTTTTTGGTCTTTTTGAGACAGGGTCTCCCTGTAGCCCCAGCTGGCCTGGAACTCACTCTGTAGACCAGGCTGGCCTTGAAGTCACAACGATCTGCCTGCCTCTGCCTCCCAAGTGCTAGGATTAAAGGCGTGTGCCACCACTCACGGCCAATTTCTTCATTTTTCAGTTAGTGTTTACCCTACCCATTCCCCAGGAGTGTTGTCTGATACACTTGACATGTAGAAAATATGAAAAGCAAAATGCACCAACATGGATTAAATTAAACAAGTATTTATCACACACCCACTCATGTAAGGCCCATGGAAGACATTTTAGGTGATACAGTGATATGTAACTCATTAAAGAAATTCTAATCTGAAGTTACTGTCTGAAACCTTCGGTGGGCTCTCCTGCCCTTCGGATGAAGGCCTCCGTGGTTTCTTCTTCCACGTTTTCTCCCTCACTCAGTTTCAGTCCCTCCTGTTGGTGGATTCTCCTCTATACAAAAATGGTTTTCAGCTGTTCCTTTCAGCTTAGAAAACTTCTTCCATTTTAAATTCAGTATCATCTGGATAAAGCAAACTCCTCAAACACTGACTCTTAGCATGCTGTCTGCCTTTGTTCTAGCATTTTACATTTCAAGAAGCAGTTATTTGATTAGTATCTACTACCCCACTAGGTGGGAAGGGACCATGTCTGTTTTTGTTTACTGGCACATGGTGGGCATTCAGCAAATATTTGTGGACTAGCTGATTGCTTTTTGAGTGAATGTGTCCTAAGAGAGGCACAAATAAATCTGTGAATAACCCAGAAAGGTTTTTTATAAGAACCCCTATAAGAGATTTCAAAATGCCACCTAGATGATGGTTTATGGATGGTCCTGATGATTCGTTATCATTGATCAGGCTTGTGTGATATTGAAGTCTATATAAGAAGGATATTGCTGCGGGGCGTGGTGGCGCACGCCTGTAGTTCCAGCACTTGGGAGGCAGAGGCAGGCAGATCTCTGAGTTTAAGGCCAGCCTGATTTACAGAGTGAATTCCAAGCCAGCTGGAGCTCCCAGGAGACCCTGTCTCAAAAAGACTAAAAAAAAGAAAAGAGATAAGAAAGATATTGCTGAATTTCGTTACTTCCTTGTTAATGTTTTTTTCAGGAAATTCTTCTTTGATTAATCTACCCATAGGAACTAACACGTTCTCTTCTGGCAGCCCAAGCATGAACCTCTTACCATCTTCTGTGACCTCATGGGTGTAGATTATGAAGAGATGTGCCACTGGCTCTGCCACCGGAAGCTGGCCACTGCCACAGAGACATACATCAAGCCCATCTCCAAGCTGCAGGCCACAAATGCCCGGGATGCTTTGGCGAAGCACATCTATGCAAAGCTCTTTAATTGGATCGTAGATCACGTCAATCAGGCTCTCCATTCTGCCACCAAGCAGCACTCATTCATTGGTGTACTAGATATTTATGGGTAAGCACATTTGGCTCACTACTCTGTCAGTTGGAAAGCAGTCGATTATAGGAAGTGTTTAGTAACTCTGAGAGCAATTTAATTTTGTCTCCTACTAGAGAAGAGATGGAAATCCTACTAAGAACAATTCAGAAGTGTCTTGATTATGGAAATATAATGAATTAGATAATGTTAAGACTCACACATTGCTTAAACAAAAAATTAGCCCTATGACAGAGACAGTTTACTTAGTTGATAGAATTAATTATCAATGAATTTCTAAAAATTTAATTTCATTTTCTAGTTACCTTCTCTGGGTATCCTCTGTAACTGTTAAAACTCATTTTGTGTAAATAAACTTGATATCTCATTTTTCATGCTCTGGTTTAGGTTTTCAAAAGAACCTAAGAGATTACTATTTCTAGCTCCCTTCTATGTGTATGTAATGGTGTCAGTCTATAAATTGACAGGAGCTATGGCTTCATCATAATTGTTTCCTGCTTGAGGATGAGTGAGCCTCAAAAACTCAGAACTGAGCCTACCACAGCCTGGGGTCTGTACAAAAGGGAAGCTGTGCTGGTGCATGTCTTTAGTCCCAGTACTTGTGAAGCAGAGGTAGGTGGACCTCTGAGATTGAGACCAGCTTGGTCTACATAGCAAGTGCCAGGTCAGCTGGGGCTACAGGGAGACCCTGTCTCCAAGAGACAAAAATGAGTAACGACAACAACAAAGGGGAGCTCACCCATGCTCATTATGTCCCTCCTTCCAACCTCACAAACCTTTGTTCACAGTGTTAAGGAACTTCCTATTTCTCTCTTCCAACAGCATAATTTTAAATATTTTGAAAAAGCTATTTGTTCTTTTTCTTTTCTTACTACTTTATTTTTTTTGGTATTACAGATTTGAAACATTTGAGATAAATAGTTTTGAACAGTTTTGCATAAATTATGCAAACGAAAAACTACAACAACAATTCAACATGGTAAGAATTTTCTTGAATAAAATTCAGTTATAAATTTTTTTCTTGAATTCTTAGTCTTTTGTTTAAAGCCTGGTCCCTGAAATAAATTCTCTTGAATTATAATTATTTTATCATTATTATTATTATTATTATTATTATTTTGTCTTTTTCGAGACAGGGTCTCCCTGTAGTCCCAGCTGGCCTGGAACTCACTCTGTAGACCAAGCTGGCCTTGAACTCACAAAGATCCGCCTGCCTCTGCCTCCCAAGTGCTAGGATTAAAGGCATGTGCCACCACACCTGGCTTGAATTATAATTATTATATGAGGTTTTAGAACAGCCAAACTATAGATAAATGATTATTAAAAATGGATGCAGTTTTAAAAATGTTTGCTATCTCTTGTGTAGGAATAATTAATACTTGGGGCAAATAACTTGAGTGAGAGATGCAGGAAGTATGACAGACACTACCATTGGGTGTGTGAAGCTTTGAGCTGATTGACACCCTT
Source organism: Rhizomys pruinosus (assembly GCA_009823505.1). Taxonomy (NCBI): domain Eukaryota; kingdom Metazoa; phylum Chordata; class Mammalia; order Rodentia; family Spalacidae; genus Rhizomys; species Rhizomys pruinosus. Next base: position 260,803 of record VZQC01012169.1, read on the forward strand.
CAGCTTGCTGTTTGGAAGCGAGTAATATGTTGAGTTATAACTACCTTTTCCATTACTAGCCTGTGCTAGCAAGATGTCAGAACAAAACATCAGAATTCCAAAACTATTTTTTGTTTTTAAGGTTTATTTTTATTTATGTTTATGTGTATATGCCACATGTGTGTGGGTGCCCATGGAAGCCAGAAGAAGGCTTCAGATCTCCTGGGGCTGGAGTTGCAGGCAATTGTGAGACACCTGAGGTGATGCTGGGATCCAAACCAAGGTCCTCTGGAAGAGCAGGAAGTGCTATTAACCACAGAGCCATTTCTCCAGTCCAAATTTAACACATTCTTTTTTCAGCAGACTAAGCTCTTCACTGAGACAATGGCAATATGCATATTTTGAGACTGGCCCAAACTGGCCTTGAGCTAAGGCCTGAGATTACAGATTTATGTCACCACAACCAGTGTACACAAGTTGGTTTCATGAAAAGAAATCATAAATTTCCTTCCACATAAACTGCGTTTCAATACACAAATTGCCTTAACAATGTTAATCCATAAAATGTGCTTGAAAAGCTATTCATTTTTCATTTTTATTTTTATCTTTATCTTCATTTATTTATTGCTTTTTTTGGTATTTTTGAGACAGGGTCTCCCTTCAGTCCCAGCTGGCCTGGAGCTCACTCTGTAGACCAGTCTGGGATTAAAGGCATACACCACCATGCCCAGCTTGATTTCTTTTTTTAAATATACTTTTTATTGTTATTAAACTTTTTCATACATCATTTCTCAATCCAATTTATAGGGTGTCTTTGATTTCTTAAAAAATTTTCAAATACTGGGGCTGGAGAGATGGTTCAGCGGTTAAGAGCACCGACTGCTGTTGCAGAGGACCTGGGTTCAATTCCCAGCACCCACATGGCAGCTAAAAACCATCTTTAAGTCGTGTGTGGTGGCGCACGCCTTTAATCCCAGCACTAGGAAGCAGAGGCAGGGGGATCTCTGTGAGTTCAAGGCCAGCCTGGTCTACAGGGCTTGTTCCAGGCCAGCTGGGGCTACAGGCAGACCCTGTCTCAAAAGAAAACACCCCCCCCAAAAAAAAAATTGCAACTACTTAAACATTTAGAGATTAAGCTGTCTGATACAGTAAAATAATCTAGAAGTGATCCTAAAACCCCATGGTTTTTTCATAATAATATGACTATTTTTTTTAAATCTCTACATAAAGACTCTTTAGTAGAAACCTGTCCAAAACCAGTTGGCCATTATCATCTCTCAAGTTTTGCCAGGGTTTCTTGTTTGGTTTTGTTTGCTGATTCTTTTGGTCTTTTTGAGACAGGGTCTCTTGAAGCCACAGCTGGCCTGGAACTCATATCGCCACACCCAGATTTTTTTTTTCCCAATGTTTCTTCATATTTTAGTCCATGACATCATCTTCCACTCCTTCCCACTATGTTTTGGCACAGGTGACTGGAAGGTGATGTGGCAGTGCCGGCTACTTTGGGACCAGCTCACCTCTCTGGTTCTTGGCACCTTGTGATTCTGCATGTGTTTTTCTTTTCCTTGTTTCTCTTTGCAGCTCTCCGGCTCCCTTTACCTGTTCTTCATCTTTCTTTCCATATACTTTCTGGCTAAACTTCATCTTGGCTTCTCTGCACAGCTGCTCTGCTCCCTCCCACTGTCAGGCAGCATATTTCCTGCTAGTCTGCATGTATTTTCTGTAACTCAGGGTTTCTGTTTCTCACTTTCTTCAACTTCCATGCGAATCCAGCAGTGCCTGGAATGCTCTTCCTATTCTCTTGAGTGGCTTAGCTCCCATTCGTCTTCCTGTCATTTATTTTTGGCTTCCATTGGTAATTGCCTAGTTGTTTCCTTGTTTTCCAATTCAGATACTTTGGAAGATGAACCTGCTTTAACTCAATTCACTGTTTCATGAGAGATCTCTAGCAATAGAGCACCCAAATGTAGCCACACTGGTTTAGTAGGCTATGACCCGAGAAATGGGTTTTCACAGTAGAGAGCATGGCTGATGGTAGTACTCCCTCAGCTGCGTCTGTAGGTCAGGGCCTTTGGCATCAGAAGCACTGTAAGCAGAATGTTCAGTGCTCAGAGGCATCCACTGCATTGACCTAGGACCTCTTACCATATTGACCCTTATGCCGACTTTGAAAATTGAACATCCAAAAGTGAGTCCCCCATGGAGTTTTCCACACTAGATGCCAAGACATGTCGGATAAATAAACCTTATTTAAGTCTAGATCAGTGCTTCTGTCTTCTGGGTGGAGACTGTTTAGAAACTAGTAAGATTTTTTTTTTTTTTTTTTTTGTTTCTTTTCGAGACAGGATCTCCCTGTAGTCCCAGCTGTCCTGGATCTCACTCTGTAGAGCAGGCTGGCCTTGAACTCACAAACATCCGCCTGCCTCTGCCTCTCGAGTGCTAGGATTAAAGGCATGTGCCACCACGCCCAGCTATAGAAACTAATAAATTTTTTTGTGTGTCTTTTCGAGACAGGGTCTCCCTGTAGTCCCAGTGTCTGGGAACTCACTCTGTAGTCCAGGCTGGCCTTGAACTCACAAAGATCCGCCTGCCTCTGCCTCCAGAGTGCTGGGATTAAAGGCGTGTGCCACCACACCCGGCTGAAACTAATAAAAATTTTAATGGTGCTATTTAGCCCCTTAATCAAAAGAACAGAAGAAATTTACTAATTAGCACTATATAAATATTCATATGGATGCTCCTTTGACTATTTTTTTTGTTTTTGTTTGGTTTTGTCTTTTTTTTTTTTTTGTTTTTTTTGAGACAGGGTCTCTCTATAGCCACAGATGGCCTGGACTTCACTCTGTAGACCAGGCTGGCCTTGAACTCACAGAGATCCGCCTGCCTCTGCCTCCCAAGTGCTAGGATTAAAGGCGTGTGCCACCATGCCCAGCACTAAAGAAGGTTCTTAGCCACCATGTGAGTGCTGGGAATCAAACCCAGGTCCTCTGCAAGAGCAGTCAGTGCTCTTAACCACCAAGCCATCTCTCCAGCCCCCCTTTGACTATTTTTTACATTATTTATTACAGCTAGTTAGATTGCTAATACTGCATATGTGCCAAAAATGATATTTCCTGAGTATATGGGAAAGTTCCAGGTGCACAAAGACTGTGTGTGTCAGAAATTTCTGTGCACCCTACATTCCCTGAAGTTTTAGAGTCATGGGAAATAGGCCTTGCCTAGTTACAGCCACAAAAAGCTAGTTCTAGAAAATTAGTTAATATGAGAGAGCCAAAGGAGACAGAAGAAATAAGTAGAGAGAAAACCTTCTAGAAGTTGTAAAGGTCTTAGGCATCTGTGGAGAGACTAGAAAGCTGTTTCCAGCGACCTGGGCTGGATGCAGCATCTGAAGCAGAAGCAGTGGCTGCATTGCCCTCCCACCTGGACCAGCTTAGTTTCTATTTGTATTCCAATCTCGATCACAAGCACATGCCTGCTCTGAACTCCTGTATCTGACTGGATGAGTGGATACTTTTGATTAACTGAGTGCTTGGATATGAGGAACAGTGGTGTGAATGATAGCTGGAGTCTTTAGCAGAAATAGCACTGGATTAGCAGTGCTTGTTGCTCCTGGGAGTATTTGATGTACAGTCCAGAAAAGTGAGCCATTGATTCCCTGTATGAGGAGAATGATTAAGGCACCTGTACGTCAGCACACAGCACTTAGAATCACTTTGTTACACTTGTAAGCATGCCTAGCTTGTTTAGTAATCCAGTGGGCATTCATTCCCCACATCCCATCTTGTTAACAGCCTCATACAGTAACTTAAGAAAGGCAAAAGCAGGGGCTGGAGCGATGGCCTAGCGGTTAAGAGCGCCGACCGCTCTTGCAGAGGACCCGGGTTCGATCCCCAGCACCCACATGGCGGCCGAGAGCCATCTGAAACTCCAGTTCCAGGAGAACTCCAGTTCCAGGGGAATCCGAGACCCTCTTCTGAACTCCGCGGCATTGCACGACACGGGTGCACAGACCTGCATGCAGACAATACATTCATACACATACAAAAATAAAAAAAAAAAAAAAAAATCAAGGACTGCTACATTTATCAGCCATTTGAAATACAGGCCTGGTGTAGTAACACATATCTATAATCCTAGCATGTGAGAGGTTGAGATAGGAGAAGTGCAAGTTCTAGGCTAGCCAGTGCTGCATAGTGAGTTTTACGCTACAGGCAACTCTGGGATGCACGTTGAGACTGTCTTTTTTTTTTTTTTTTTAAGTTTCATTATGACTTTCTTTCTTTCTTTCTTTCTTTCTTTCTTTCTTTCTTTCTTTCTTTCTTTCTTTCTTTCTTATTTTATGTGTATGAGTGTACTGTCTGCATGTAGCTTGGTGCACCCGTGTCGTGCAGTGCCGTGGAGGTCAGAAGAGGACATCAGATTCCCCTGGAACTGGAGTTAAAGACAGTTTTTAGCCGCTCTGTGGGTGTTGGGAATTGAACCCAGGTCCTCTCCAAGAGCAGTTGATGCCCTCAACCACTGAGCCATCTCTCCAGCCTGAGACAGTCTTTTCAGCTTAAAAAAAAAAAATTAAGTCAGGGGTGGTGGTACATGCCTTTAATCAGGAGGCAGAGGCAGGTGGATCTATGTGAGATAGAGGCCATCCTGGTTTCATAGTAAGTTCCAGGCCACCTAGGGCTACAGGGCGAACACGTCTCAAAAAAATTATATATTAGATTTATTTGTGCATCAAGAATCCTAGCTCTGAGAATGACTTAGTCATAGAGTGCTAGCCTTGCATGCACAAGGCCCTGAGTCCACAAAATGAAATAATGAAAAAAAAAAGAAAAAGAAGAATTCTGTATAGCTAAGATTTCCTGTCTGTGGCTTCTTTTGATTTTTCTGTGTGTAAATTGTGCTTCTCCTATGAGGTTATTGTTGTTGAAAGCCATGGACTGTCTTACATTGGCAGCCTCAGTATTTTATAGAAATCTACTTTTTTTAATTTAATTTATTTTTCTATGTGTATGAATGTACTGTCTGCATGTAGGTTTGTGCACCCATGTCATGCAGTGCACGTGGAGATCAGAAGAGGGCGTCGGATTCCCCTGGAACTGGAGTTACAGACAGTTCTCGACTGTCATGTGGGTGCTGAGGATCGAACCCGGCTCCTCTGCAAGAGCAGTCGGTGCTCTTAACCGCTAGGCCGTCTCTCCAGCCCAGAATTCTACTTCTTGATTACTTTCTTTATGGTGATGATTCAATAATAATTGCTGCTTTTTCTTTAATTTTAGCATGTCTTTAAACTGGAACAAGAAGAGTATATGAAGGAACAAATTCCATGGACACTCATAGATTTTTATGATAATCAACCTTGTATTAATCTTATAGAATCTAAACTGGGCATTCTAGATTTGCTGGATGAGGAGTGCAAGGTAATTATGATTTTGTGGAATACTTAATCTGTTCACATAGCTAGATCAAGGCTAGAAGACAAGCAGAGCCTCGTTAATATACCATGAGATGTCATTGTGACAAGTGGAGGGGACACTTTCATTCTGAAGGGACATGAGACCCCAAGGATGATTTTTTTTCTTAATTATGTGTGTGTGCAGTGCGTGCATGTGTGCGTGTGTGTGTGTGTGTGTGTGTGTGTGTGTACGCATGCGTATGTGTGTGAGGGGTGGGGAGTGTACAGGTGCAACATGGCACAACATGCATGCAGAGGTCAGAGGACAGTTTTCACAACATGCCTGAAGAGGTCAGAGGACAGTTTTCACAACATGCATGCAGAGGTCAGAGGACAGTTTTCACAACATGCCTGCAGAGGTCAGAGGACAGTTTTCACAACAAGCATGCAGATATCAGAGGACAGCTTTCACAACATGCATGCAGAGGTCAGAGGACAGTTTTCACAACATGCATGCAGAGGGCAGAGGACAGCTTTCACAACATGCATGCAGATGTCAGAGGACAGCTTTCACAACATGCCTGCAGAGGTCAGAGGACAGCTTTCACAACATGCCTGCAGAGGTCAGAGGACAGCTTTCACAACATGCCTGCAGAGGTCAGAGGACAGCTTTCACAACATGCATGCAGAGGTCAGAGGACAGCTTTCACAACATGCATGCAGAGGTCAGAGGACAGCTTTCACAACATGCATGCAGATATCAGAGGACAGCTTTCACAACATGCCTGCAGAGGTCAGAGGACAGCTTTCACAACATGCCTGCAGAGGTCAGAGGACAGCTTTCACAACATGCCTGCAGAGGTCAGAGGACAGCTTTCACAACATGCATGCAGATGTCAGAGGACAGCTTTCACAACATGCATGCAGATATCAGAGGACAGCTTTCACAACATGCCTGCAGAGGTCAGAGGACAGCTTTCACAACATGCCTGCAGAGGTCAGAGGACAGCTTTCACAACATGCCTGCAGAGGTCAGAGGACAGCTTTCACAACATGCATGCAGATGTCAGAGGACAGCTTTCACAACATGCATGCAGATATCAGAGGACAGCTTTTACAACATGCATGCAGAGGTCAGAGGACAGCTTTCACAACATGCATGCAGATATCAGAGGACAGCTTTCACAACATGCCTGCAGAGGTCAGAGGACAGCTTTCACAACATGCCTGCAGAGGTCAGAGGACAGCTTTCACAACATGCCTGCAGAGGTCAGAGGACAGCTTTCACAACATGCCTGCAGAGGTCAGAGGACAGCTTTCACAAGTCAGTTCTCTCCTGCTGTGGGATCTGGGAATCAGACCAAGGCTGTCAGACTTGCACAGCAAGCACTTTCACCCACTGAATCATCTACCTGCCCAAACTCCAAGGATTCTAATTAAAGTGAAACTAGAAAAATTTCCCTTCTGTATTTAGCTAATTATAAATTTACTTTGGATACAATTGCTATCAGTTTTTATCATTTTCCTTTTTTTTAAAATATATTTTATTTATTTATTTTGTTTTTGTATGAATGTACTGACTGCATGTAGGTTTGTACACTCGTGTCGTGCAATGCCTCAGAGGTCAGAAGAGGGTGTCGGATTCCCCTGGGCCTGAAGTTCTCCTGGAATTGGAGTTACAGATGGTTCTCAGCTGCCATGTGGGTGCTGGGGATCGAACCCGGGTCCTCTGCAAGAGCAGTCGGCTCTCTTAACCTCTAGGCCATCTCTCTAGTCCCCTTTATCATTTTCTTTTTAACTTGTTTATTTATTACTTTTATTTTATGTATATGAGTGTATTGCCTGCATGTGTATAAGTGCACCTGTGTTGTGCAGTACCCACAGAGGTCAGAAGAAAATGTTGGAATCCCCTAGAATTGGAGTTAACAGACAGTTGTTAGCCACCATATGGGTGCTGAGAATCGAATCCGGGTCTTCTGAAGAATAGCCAGTGCTCTTAACTGCTGAGCCTCTTCAGCCCCTCATCTTTAGTATTTAAAGATCCAGTATGTTAGAAAAAAAATCAGCCCCCCCCCACTTTATAACTAAGCAATATCTTAGATAAATCTATCATTTCTCTTAATGTTCCATTAGTTTATATGCAATAAGTCACAAATTATCATGGGTTGGTCCTTGTAAGCAGCCAGACTTCTTAGTATATTAACACTGCTTGTGGGTCTGGTGATGATTTAGTAGATAAAAGTGTTTGTCGTGCAAACTTAACAACCTGAGTTCTATCCACAGATCCCACAGTGGGAGGTGGAAGGGCATGGCACACATTTTCCTTCAAGCATACACAACAATGGGAAATTAAAATAAATGCATGTGATGAAAAGGTGCTCATTGTCACTTGAGATTTTAAAAAGTGCAAAGCAGGGGCTGGAGAGATGGCCTAGCGGTTAAGAATGATGACTGCTCTTGCAGAGGACCCGGGTTCGATCCCCAGCACCCACATGGCAGTTGAGAACCATCTTTAACTCCAGTTCCAGGGGAATCTGATGCCCTCTTCTGACCTCCGAGGCATTGCACGACACGGGTGCACAGACCTATATGCAGACAGTACATTCATACACATAAAAAAATGTGCAAAGCAAAAATGGTCTTCTGCTTTTTACCTGTCAAACAGGCTATTTTCTGTTTGATAACTTTCATTTGTTTATACTAAAGTAATATTGCACATATACTCTTGATGAAGGGTAAGAATCCATACAGGGGCTGGAGAAATGGCTCAGCAGTTGGGAGCACCGACTGCTCTTGCAGAGGGCCCGGGTTTGATTCCCAGGACCCACATGGTGGCTGAGAGCTGTCTTTAGCTCCAGTTCCAGGGGAGTCTGATGCCCTCTTCTGACCTCTGCAGCATTGCAAGATATGGGTGCACCAACCTGCATGTAGACAGTACACTCATACACATTTTTTTTTAAATTTTATTTATTTCTGTATGTGTATGAATGTACTGTCTGCATGCAAGTCTGTGCACCCATGTCGTGCAATGCCGTGGAGGTCAGAAGAGGGTCTCGGACTCCCCTGGAACTGGAGTTCTCCTGGAATTGGAGTTTCAGACAGTTCTTGGCCGCCATGTGGGTGCTGGGGATCGAACCTGGGTCCTCTGTAAGAGCGGTCAGCGCTCTTAACCACTAGGCCATCTCTCCAGCCCACTCATACACATTAAAAAAAAAAAAAAAGAGGGGGCTGGAGAGATGGCTCCGTGGTTAAGAGTGCCGACTGCTCTTGCAGAGGAGCCAGGTTCAATTCCCAGCACCCACATGGCGGCTGAGAACTGTCTTTAACTCCAGTTCCAGAGGAATCCGACACCCTCTTCTGACCTCCGCAGCATTGCACAACCCGGGTACACCAACCTACACGCAGACAGTACACTTAGACACATTAAAAAAAAAATCCATACAACATATTTTAGAGGAACTTTGACATTTAGCAGAATTGTAAACACATAGGTCTTTTGAGTTGGGAATTCAACCTATAAGTGTACTTGCAAAAATATTGAAGGTATATAAGGAAAAGATGTGACAATTGTCATAGTAAAAATATGAAAGTCAGTAGCAACCTAGTGACCATAAATAAGAGATGCTGTCATTAAGATAAAGGGAAATTGCAAGGAGCATATAGAACAAACCCATTTCAAAAAAAAAAAAAGAACAAACCCATTTATGTGTGTGTCCTAAAAGAACAAGCCCATTTATGTGTGTGTCCTAAAAACAGGATAAAATACTCAAAAAGACCAAAAAAAAAAAAACAGGATAAAATAATAAAGTTGATAGAAATGAAGGAGACTATCATTTCTTACCTTTCTGGTTAAATAATTATTTCACTCTGTAAATGTTACTTTATTTAAACAAACAATAAGTAAAAATGTGCCTGATATGATAACCATAATATTTCATCTTTACAGTGTGAGGGCTTTTATTGTATTTACAAAAAGCAAATATGAACTTAATGACTCCTGAATAGGCAGATGGCCCCTAAAGATCACGCAGGGTCACTCAAGAAAGCTTTCTTTCATGGTCTTCATTGGTGTTTGGTTTAGAATCTATAAGAAAGAAGTGTAGGAGAAATAATTTCTTAAATTTCATAGAAAAGTTTCGTAAAGTCCAAAATGGTCCCTTGGGAGCCTATGTACAAGAACTTCAGTGTTTAATCATTTTTTTTCCCTCCTAAAGATGCCTAAAGGTACTGATGACACTTGGGCCCAAAAATTATACAACACACATTTGAACAAATGCACCCTCTTTGAAAAGCCCCGTTTGTCGAACAAAGCTTTCATCATCCAACATTTTGCTGACAAAGTAAGGAAACTTTCTTTTTTAATACTTTAAGTTAAATGATAATAAAGATCCATAGGAGGAAGTATTTTTTCTTGGCTCATGCTTACTCTCTTTAAGGTCTTATAGGTCTTTGTTTTCTCTTTAAGTTAAATTGGAATTATATGAAATAAATATGAGTCTAAAGTCTATTACTTGAAATTTTGAAATCCAGGAAACTGAAAACTCAAAATGTTTTTATAACTTATCTGCCAAAGTGTTCTCTGATTTGAAGTAACATGAAATTATTTATAGTTAGACTCTTCCACTTAATCTTTCTTTCCCAAGGGGAGCACTCCTACTGGATGCAGGATGGACTTGTTTAGGAGATGCTCTGGGTTCTCCTGGGAAGAGCTCTGGCCATGGGGAAGAGGTCAACCTGCACAAGTCTGCTTGCCCATGGATTCAGAGATCATTAAACCACAATTTATCAGCAAGCACTACCAGTGTTTCTTAGGAAAACAGCATTTGGGGAGTTTTGCTACAGAGTTAACGTATTTCTTTTTTATTTTTACCATTTTTATTAGTTCTTTTTTTTTTTTTTTTTGGTCTTTTCGAGACTGGGTCTCCCTGTAGCCCCAGCTGTCCTGGAACTCACTCTGTAGACCAGGCTGGCCTTGAACTCACAAAGATCCGCCTGCCTCTGCCTCCCAAGTGCTAGGATTAAATGCGTGCGCCACCACGCCTGGCTCAGGATTTTTGTTTTTTAAGACAAGGTCTTATGTAGCTAAGACTTGCCTCAAACTTACTGTGTAACTGAGGCCGGCCTTGAACTCCTGATCCTCCTGCCTCTTCCTCCCAGGCCCTGGGATTTCAGGTATGTGCCACCACACCTCACCAAGATAATGGATTTTACTATGGATCTTTCATGCATCCTTTGTTCTTACTTCTCCCCTTCCTCCAAGTCCTGTGCACCGTCCCCCTGCCCTCTTCTTGCTGTCCTTTTCCATGCTCTGTGGTCCCAGTCTGCTGTCCTGTTCCATGCTCCATGGTCCCAGTCTGCTGTCCTGTCACATGCATTCCATTACTCTTTGTCTCTGCTATTCCACCTTGAGAGCTCTTCTGTTATGGTGCTTTCTCTAGTTTCATGGCCTACACACACACACACACACACACACACACACACACGCAGACACACACACAGACACACACACACACACACATGCACGCAAATCAAAATCTAGGATCCACATATGAGAGAAATCATAAACTGTTTGCCTTTCTGAGTCTGGCTTATTTTACTTAACATAATTTCGGTTGCATCCATTTTCTTGTGCATTTCTTGGTTTCATTTTTTATTATGGCTGAATAAAATTCTGTTGTACATATGTACCACATTTTTTTTAATCTGTTCATTTATCGATGGGTATCTAGACTGGTTCCACTTTTTAGCTGTTATGAATAGTGTGACAATAAACATGGATATGTAAGTATCTCTGTGGTAGGGTTAGAGTAGAATAGTGAATTAACATACTTCCAGGAACAGTACTCATTTCTTAGAAGAGACTCATGATACTGCTCTGCTGACAGTTGGCATGGAATCTGAGCTAATAATTTTTTGTTGATGATGACAAAAATCTCAAAAATATTGTCTACTCAAAGATATTGTCAATTGAAATTTTTTTCCCCATATGATTTCAGGTGGAATACCAGTGTGAAGGCTTTCTTGAAAAGAATAAAGATACTGTTTTTGAAGAACAAATTAAAGTCCTTAAGTCAAGCAAGGTAACTATGGATAGACTTTAATTAGAATATAGTCCATAAAATGTTAATTACTTAAGCAGTAGCTTTTTACTTTTTTTTTATTATTATTATTTATCTTTGTATGTGTATGAATGTACTGTCTGCATGCAGGTCTGTGCACCCGTGTTGTGCAATGCTGTGGAGGTCAGAAGAGGGTCTCGGATTCCTCTGGAACTGGAGTTCTCCTGGAATTGGAGTTACAGATGGTTCTTAGCCGCCATGTGGGTGCTGGGGATCGAACCCGGGTCCTCTGCAAGAGCGTCGGTGTTCTTAACCGCTAGGCTATCTCTCCAGTCCCAGCAGTAGCTTTTTAATACTAACAGTGATTTTACTGACAAAATCAGTTTTACTGACAGTTTAATTTTTCAAATGTAGAACAGTGTATGTGAGGTCCTGTACCAAATGTCTTGCACATGTTAACACATCTGGTCCTTACAATGAGGTATATTACATAACTCTCATCTTACAGATGAGGCAATATGAGGTTAGGTTAAACCCAGCCTGTCTTGCTTAGCACCTGCTAACAGTGTGGTCTCAGCAATGTGGTCTTCCAGCTCTGGATGAAGTCATTGCCTCCATAGTGGTTCTGTACTCTCCTGTGACTGTCAGAAAAAGGGTTCGTCTGCTGTGTCTTCTTGAAAGGTTTTGCTAGAAATGTGAGCTTATGCATACCATTACAAGTGGAGATTGATCTTATGCACACCATGCAACTGGAAGTTGATCTCTGGATCATCACTGGGGACAGTTTCAGATGTGACCCAAAGTATTTGAAATTGGGGCTGGAGAGATGGCCTAGCAGTTAAGAGCACAGACTGCTCTTGCAGAGGACCCTGGTTCGATCCCCAGCACCCACATGGTGGCTGAGAACCATCTTTAGCTCCAGTTCCAGGGGAATCCGACGCCCTCTTCTGACCTCTGCAGCATTGCACAACACGGGTGCACAAACCTACGTGCAGACAGTACATTCATACACATATGTAAATTAAAAAAAAAGTATTCAAAATTATTTTTCTTTAACATAAATGCTGGAACCTGTGCATTCTACTAGGAGAAGATATTCCAGATGGCAAAGAAGTACGGCTGCATTGCTTTGTTAGGTTGGTCTCTACCTCGACCCTTTGACTGTAACTGCAAAGGATGGGAGGGGCTCATTCATCCTAAAAGTCACTTGATGCTACCGATATTTACTTAAACAGTGAAAACCTTCATTCATATGAATCTTTCTAGATTACTGACTGACACTCTTATTTTTCTGGTTTATTTCAAGAGAATCTTTTTAACTTCAGTGTTTTTGGAATAAAAATATTTACGTTCATTTATACTGAAAATATACATAAAGATCATATAAAGATGAAATCCAAGTTTTAACCCTCAGAAAACAGTCAAAATGGTTATAGATAAGTCCTTTTTGTCTTTAACAAGCATCGAGTATTAGTACTTTTTTTTAATTTTTAATTTTAATTTTTTATGTGTATGAATGTACTTGTCTGCATGTAGGTTTGTGTACCTGTGTCATGCAATGCCTCGGAGGTCAGAAGAGGGTGTCAGATTCCCCTGGAACTGGAGTTAAAGATGGTTCTCAACCACCATGTGGGTGCTGGGGATCAAACCCCGGTCCTCTGCAAGAACAGTTGGCGCTCTCAACCGCTAGGCCACCTCTCCAGCCCCAGTACTTTTTTTTTTTAAAACAATTTTTTTTATTTTTTTTTGTTAATTTTATTTATTTCTGTATGTGTATGAATGTACTGTCTGCATGCAAGTCTGTGCACCCGTGTCGTGCAAGCAGAGGTCAGAAGAGGGTGTCGGATTCCCCTGGAACTGGAGTTCTCCTGGAATTGGAGTTTCAGACGGCTCTCGGCCGCCATGTGGGTGCTGGGGATCGAACCCGGGTTCTCTGCGAGAGCGTTGGTGCTCCCAACCGCTAGGCCATCTCTCCAGCCCCAGCCCCAGTATTTTTTAACTTAAGCAAGACAGTTTTTCACAGTGCCAATCATTGAGTCAAAGGTCTTTTATTACTTTGATTTATAACCTAAACTATGGCATTCTATTATTTTGCCAAAATAAATTTGAACAAAGCACAGATTTTCATTTTGAGGTACCCATAATCAGTTGTCTTTAGTCTTAATTTTCTGATTGGCTAGTGGGTCTTTAATCACGAGAAGATAGCTGTGTATTCTGAGGTCGTTGGGAGTGACTTGTCAGTCTGTACCGTTGTTGCAGTTAAAGTGAGGATAGTTTATGATTTACCTAAGTTTGAATGCCTTTCTTCTTCCTATTATTTGTAGAAAATCAAGAGTTCTGAAATTTATAATTTCTCTGTATCTGGTAGGTCACAAGTATAACACAGTGTTAGCTTTTTCTCTTGGAAACACCAATTTGTTGACATGTATGCTATGCATTTTGAACAGAATTTTTGTGAAAATTACAATATAAAGTCCATTTGTGTATTTTAGCTATGTTTTGCTTAAAATGGCAATTGGAAATAGCCAGGGAATATATAGGAAGCAGGAAATGAAAGTAGGTCAGAGGGAAGGTCAGAGCAGGTGATGGAAATGTGGTAAGCTTCAGAACTTGGTGACATGGTAAAGCATGAAACTGTGTGTGATTGCTCCAAGAGAGCATGTAGATATAAACTTTATCTACCTTCCAGAAGCCAGACATTCCAGGGGAGCCAGGTATGAAATCTGAGAAAAAAATGCCCTGTGAAGAAGCAGGGGGCGATTTCTGAGTCAACAATGCAAAGTGTTCAATCTGTGTCTCTGTGGTGTATGTGTGTGTATGTGTGGTGTGTGTGTGTGTGTGTGTGTGTGTGTGTGTGTGTGTGTGTACTCGTGCAGGTATATATGCACAGGTGTGTGGAGACTGGAGGACAACTTCAGATCTCATTCTCAAGGAATGCTGTTCACCTCCTTTGAAGTAGAGTCTTTCATTGGCTCCACATGCTGGGATTACAAGCATGTGCCATCATGCTTAGCTTTGCTGGAGTTCAAACTCTGATCCCCAACCCCTTTACCAACTGAGTAATCCCTTCCAACCTTGTTTTTATTTGGTTTGTTGGATTTTTGTCTTGTTTTTTTAAGACATCTTCTCATGTAGTCTGGGCTGGCTTCAAATTCGCTGTGTAGCTGTATAGCTGTATAGCCTTGAACACCTTCCTGGCCCTCCTTTACCTCCTAATGGCTGGGACCACTGTGTCAATTAAAAAAAAACAAACAAACAAGGCCTTGCTATGTAGCTCAGGTTAGCCCGAAACTCATGATTCTCCTGCTTCATCTTCCTAAGTGCTGGGATTATAGATATATGGCACTATGCCTGGCTACAGTATACTTACTTTTTAAAGAAAAATTAATATATAGAATTTAAATTTAGATCATCTATGAAGAGTAATCCACACCATACCATAACCCCCCACACACACACATATTCATGAATACTGAAAAGGAATATACTTTTTTATTTTTTTATTTTTTTATTTTTTATTTTATGTGTATGAGTGTACTGTCTACATGTAGGTTGATGCACCCATGTCATGCAATGCTGCGGAGGTCAGGAGAGGGTATTGGAGGCCCCTGGAACTGGAGTTAAAGATGGTTCTCAGCCGCCATGTGGGTGCTGGGAATTGAACCTGGGTCTTCTGCAAGAGCAGTCAGTGTTCTTAAACGCAGGAGCCATCTCTCCAGCCCCAGGAATATACTTTCTGGAGATTATATATAT